>CM050170.1:129562077-129602077 GCA_027410445.1 Discoglossus pictus
GTATGAATATCCGTAGGTGGTTTGTGGCGTTTTGCGAGTTTCTTGTGGTGTTTTGCGAGTTTAGAGTGCTGTAGCCTCGTTTTCGTTTTGTTCGGCGGACATTTTTTCTGTCGCTTAGATTTTTTTTTAGTCTCAAAACTCTTTTATTTCGAGTAAAATCGAGGTCTAAGTTGCATTTTTGAGGTTCTGGGTGCTCCCTCTTGGTGTAGGTAAGGTTTTTGTGTATGTGCTGTGTGTATGTATTGTGTTTTAAATGTTTGTATGTCGGCGTGTTGCGTCCGATGTTTGCGAGGTCGTAATGTGTGGTAACGTGTTTCGTAGGTTGTTTGCGTTCCTCGTAAAATTTAGCGAGTGTCGTAATTTGTGTGTCGTGTTTTTTGAGTAGCGACGTGAAGTTTGCAAGGGTTTGAGGCCCTTGCCCAGTGACCTCGCCAGCAACTGAGTCCCTCGCTTTGCGAGGGGCCTCAGTTGCTGGCATGGAGCGCCTTCGGCGCTCCATGCCAGCAACTGAGGCCCTTGCCCAGTGACCTCGCCAGCAACTGAGGCCCTCGCTTCGCGAGGGGCCTCAGTTGCTGGCATGGAGCGCCTTCGGCGCTCCATGCCAGCAACTGAGGCCCTTGCCCAGTGACCTCGCTACGCGAGGGCCGCGGCTCGCTGCGCGAGCCCGCAAGCGTGAGCAACGACCCGTACGCTCACAACTATATATGTGATGAGATTGTCCAATAAAAAAGGTATTGCTATATACTGCAGTACTCTGATTTTATAAATGTGTATGTGTATGTGTGTGTGATGTCATGAATATTAAATGCTCATATGCAGCTTATAGAAGATCCGTAGATTAATATAGGAGGGGATGTCCCACTAAAGAGGAGACTGTAGCCATACGCTAAAGTCTGAAAAGATTTCTCAAACTTGAATATGAGGCACTAGAACATAACTAGGGAGGTTTCAGTCACTGGAGAAAGTCACCTAGCATATAAAGTAGGCATTAAGGAGACAGATGCCTAATGTCATTCTTATCTGCCTTTCCATTCAGGAATACCTTGGAGATGAGCCATTTCAGGACATCCCAGATCTTTCAGCCAAGCTAGAAAAACTGAAAGGTAAGTAGTATTTACACTACTGTAATAAATATACTGATGTAATAGGACAACTAAATGGTAATTTGATATGCATCTGTTATTTCAGGTTTTATAAAGCATGCACCTTCTTTGTGGGTTGAAAATAGTAGGTGGGATTAATTATTCATTACATTCAAACTAGACATTGATGGAATGATTACACAAAAGTAAATGTGTTTTAGTTGTGTTTAAAGGTTTATTGCTTCAAGCAATTGGTTATAAAAAAAAATCCTTATTTCTATTAATTCTTGATACAGCAGATTTAAACACAATTATGAAACCCAAATGGCAATTCTAAGCCCTATGTTTTCATTTTTTATCTTTATTTTAATGTTCTTAAAAATCTGGCTAATGTGCAGACTGGAAAATGAATGTAAAATTATTCAGTTTAAGTTTGTTATTATGTAAGACTTTAATAAAAGTTAAAACGCAAAAACACTCTAACATATTTTTATTTTTTTTAACCAGGGGTTTATCAAATAGCATAAACATTTTTAATGTGTGGTAGATACAGTTCTGCCAACTTTATAATGAGTGTAAACTATGGACAACTTATTTAAACATATCTAGCAATATATCTTATATGGGTATAATTGGCTGAAAAAAATGCTTAATGGGTGTGCTTTTTGTGTACTTGCTCATATGCGTCTTTGCTTTTTTTAAAGATTTGTTTATAAGACATGACTCTGACAAGAATGGAGAAATAGGTATGTAAATTTACTTCTACTAGAGCTTTATATTGACCATTCGCCTGTTCTGACATGAATTTGTGGATTACAGATTATGGGAACCTCCATGAAATGGCTCAGAGTATTGATATCTTATTGACTGATATGGAGCTAAAAAAGCGTGTACATGAGATAACTGGCAACACTAGCAACTCTCTTTCCTATAAAGACTGCGCTATGACTTTTTTGGGTCGGCGATCTACGATGTGTCAAAGGTAAACACGGAGTGTGTGCACATTTTTTATAGAAAAAGCTTGCCCCAATATGTCTGATTCTTTCACCATGTATCTGCACCATGGAGTAGTGACCCAATTCTATTATCCTGAGCTCTGTCGAACTATTGAATACTCTACATAGTCTCATTTTCTTTATGGGAATTATTGGATTGCAACGCAAAGCATATATTTTGTGCTAGAAGTATGTATCCTGGTCTGTTTATACCTGTAGGTGTACACATAAGTGTGTGGTTTGTTTGCTGTACTTGTAGAGTGGAAATCTTCTTCAACAATTTCTCCCAATGAGCACTGTATATTCAAGCTCTACATCAAAGCAAATTTTAGAAGCTGAGATTGGTCAAAATGCACAACATTTTAACAAATCGTGTGAAATGGCTGTTTAAAAAAAAAAAAAAAAAAAAAAAATTGGAATCTATATGAAAGCAGTCGTTGGGGTGGTTGTATGGGCAATAATTCTAAAATAAAAACCATTTTAAAATGTTTTATTGTTATTATCAATTAGATGAACAAAAGATATTGGATAGAGCACAGCAGCCTTCTCCAACTGCGATGGCTCCACCTTATAGGCATTGACCGGAAAGAACAATGCAAAAAATGCTATTCAATCATACACACAATCTTTATTTATTTTTTTGTATTTATAATCATTTTACTTATTTTAATGTTCACATTGAATTCAATCTGAATTATAAAACATGTTAACAGTGGGATAGAAAACTTACCGTAAATCAATATGAAGCCCAGTATCCTTTGTATTACTTAAAAAAAAAAAAAAAAAAAAAAAAAAATTTGAATCTTTTTCAATTCCGCTGTTTGGATGGTTTTGAAATACCCTCTGAGTATTTTGATTTTCGGGTTTTGGCTGGAGTGTTTTTTTCTGAGTGAAAAGGCCTCCCCACCTCTTGTTAGAATACCTCCAGATAGCCAGTATTTGTTCATAAAACCTAAAAAAAATTATGTACAGTCTTATCTTTGTTGCTCCATTTCTATGTAGATTTGAAAACTTGTGTATTACAGGCAGTACTGTTCAATAATGTAGACTCCAGTTTCCTCATGTGATCCATTGTGGTATCATACCTGTTTTAGGAAAAAAACATGGTCTAGGGTAATTTCTAAAACAAGGTCTGCATTTTCTAGCCTCAGAGTCAAACATGTAACTGGAACAATAAAGTTATTTAGCGCATATATGTGTATGAATGGTACCAATTTAGATTTACATTCCTCTAAATCTGATTATGGAGCTCAGATGGGCAGTGGCTGACAGATGTGCCTGATGTGCTGCGATCCAGAGTCACAGATTTGGTCATGACTGAAGAAATAAAAACCTCTCTGAAAAATCAAACCTAATATATTCAAGTTGAGGAATATGAAATAGTAGAGCCAGAAGGAGAGGTATCTAGTGATTTTTTTTTTTTATTTTTTTTTTATTGTGTAAACTTATGTAGAGAGCAATTAGATATTTTTTTTATAAAACCATAGTGAACCATGTGTATTTCTAAGATGGCTTTCTGGTATAAAGAAAGCAGAATACTGAATTTACCAGCAACTGCACTAGTGATGGTTATTGGAACCAAGAACCGCTTATCTAAGACTTGTCTGGGGACCTATAATCTGATGCTACAGGATCAAATCCCTTAGGTTGACATCCTCTTACAAATGTATATTGCAAAAAAAGATAGATCTGAAAGAAGCTTGTGCCAGTTACTCATCACTTCCCAAAGTTGTGGGAAGTTCTTTCATGTGTTCTTGCTTCCCTCCGTACTAGACGGTACACCAAGCACATTCATGACTTTTCTGGTGACTTTGATAGGGTCACTTGAGGGAAAATAGGGATTTAAGAATCACATGAGCTAAATTGCATTCCAGTGAATGCAGATTATGTTCATAAGTCCTCTGTAATGTAACATTGTTGGTATGGGACATATAGTAATTCCCTCACTATATAGATATATACCTTGGAACTCAACTTTAATCCATTTTGGACGGCAGGATGAGTTCCAGGAAACAATATTAATTGAAATAATCCATTCTGAAATCCCAGAAATTTCCCATTTTAGTTTGAACTGATGGTGTTTGTTTCTTGATACAAAACCTTAAAAATAAACAGACATACATTTTAATTTTATTTAACTGTACTGAGCAGATTTGAGGGCCATTGCTTGGAACTTTGACTCTGGCAGTCTGTGCCTGCAAGTCAATGTGCTCCCTGTACCTTCCAAAGTACAGAACTTTATTTCACTTCCTGAGAGACAGGATGCCAGGTGGAGTGAGTGCATCTGGTACCAAGCAATCGTCAAATTCAGAGTCAACGTTGTCAGTCAGAAGCGTTGAGTACCGAGCTACCATCTAGTTCAAAGGTTGAGAACTGAGGGTCAACTGTAATCTAACACATTACAGGGAGTGCAGAATTATTAGGCAAGTTGTATTTTTGAGGATTAATTTTATTATTGAACAACAACCATGTTCTCAATGAACCCAAAAAACTCATTAATATCAAAGCTGAATATTTTTGGAAGTAGTTTTTAGTTTGTTTTTAGTTTTAGCTATTTTAGGGGGATATCTGTGTGTGCAGGTGACTATTACTGTGCATAATTATTAGGCAACTTAACAAAAAACAAATATATACCCATTTAAATTATTTATTTTTACCAGTGAAACCAATATAACATCTCAACATTCACAAATATACATTTCTGACATTCAAAAACAAATCGGTGACCAATATAGCCACCTTTCTTTGCAAGGACACTCAGAATCCATGGATGGCAGGCTTTTGTCAGTGTTTTGATCTGTTCACCATCAACATTGCGTGCAGCAGCAACCACAGCCTCCCAGACACTGTTCAGAGAGGTGTACTGTTTTCCCTCCCTGTAAATCTCACATTTGATGATGGACCACAGGTTCTCAATGGGATTCAGATCAGGTGAACAAGGAGGCCATGTCATTAGATTTTCTTCTTTTATACCCTTTCTTGCCAGCCACGCTGTGGAGTACTTGGACGCGTGTGATGGAGCATTGTCCTGCATGAAAATCATGTTTTTCTTGAAGGATGCAGACTTCTTCCTGTACCACTGCTTGAAGAAGGTGTCTTCCAGGAACTGGCAGTAGGACTGGGAGTTGAGCTTGACTCCATCCTCAACCCAAAAAGGCCCCACAAGCTCATCTTTGATGATACCAGCCCAAACCAGTACTCCACCTCCACCTTGCTGGCGTCTGAGTCGGACTGGAGCTCTCTGCCCTTTACCAATCCATCCATCTGGCCCATCAAGACTCACTCTCATTTCATCAGTCCATAAAACCTTAGAAAAATCAGTCTTGAGATATTTCTTGGCCCAGTCTTGACGTTTCAGCTTGTGTGTCTTGTTCAGTGGTGGTCGTCTTTCAGCCTTTCTTACCTTGGCCATGTCTCTGAGTATTGCACACCTTGTGCTTTTGGGCACTCCAGTGATGTTGCAGCTGTGAAATATGGCCAAACTGGTGGCAAGTGGCATCGTGGCAGCTGCACGCTTGACTTTTCTCAGTTCATGGGCAGTTATTTTGCGCCTTGGTTTTTCCACACGCTTCTTGTGACCCTGTTGACTATTTTGAATGAAACGCTTGATTGTTCGATGATCACGCTTCAGAAGCTTTGCAATTTTAAGAGTGCTGCATCCCTCTGCAAGATATCTCACTATTTTTGACTTTTCTGAGTCTGTCAAGTCCTTCTTTTGACCCATTTTGCCAAAGGAAAGGAAGTTGCCTAATAATTATGCACACCTGATATAGGGTGTTGATGTCATTAGACCACACCCCTTCTCATTAGAGATGCACATCACCTAATATGCTTAATTGGTAGTAGGCTTTCAAGCCTATACAGCTTGGAGTAAGACAACATGCATAAAGAGGATGATGTGGTCAAAATACTCGTTTGCCTAATAATTCTGCACTCCCTGTAAATATCATCCACAAGTAGGTAAGGTCTGTATGCTAATTTAAAAATCTCTCTAATTTTACTACTCCATTTATAATTTTTTCGGCTTATGATTTCTTTATTTTTTTCCAATCTTTTTAAGCTATTTTAGAGGTTGGTGAAATAGTTATATAGACAATATGCAGAATATACATCTCTTCTAGCCCCCCCAGCAGAGATTATATGGGGGGCAGTGTTTTTGTACCTTATGCAACCTGTGATAAAAGGGAACTCCTAAAATGTATTAGGGGACAAAGATAGTAAATTTATTTTTCTAGAAAGATGATATGATCACACTAGGGTTGAACTGACCACCCGCTTTTAAAAAAAAATAATGTATTTATTTTATATATAGGTAAAGAGCTGAGATTAGGAGCACTCCCTTTTTAAGAGTGCTCCTAATCTCAGTTGGTTACCTGTATAAGACACACCTGGGAGCCAGAAATCTTGCTGATTGATAGGGGATCAAATACTTATTTCCCTCACTAACCTGCAAATCCATTTATGACTTTTTTTTATTTTTATATTTTTTTCTTGTTTTTTTTTTGCCTGTCTCACTGTTCAAATAAATCTACCATTAAAATTCTAGCCTGATCATTTTTGTCAGTGGACAAATGTTCAAAATCAGGAGGGGACAAATACATTTTTCCCCTCGCTGTACAGATTATATTTGCATATACACATCTCCTGGCTCAATCATGGAGTTTACAACCAAGGCCATCCATATATAGTTGGAGAACTTTTATTATGGAGAGCTGTTGTGCTTGTGCTCTAGCATCTGAGAATTGTGTGCCTCTTGTATTATGAATGGACATTGAAGTGAACTTTTTATTACACCTCTAATTTTCTTGCAAGTTATGAAATGTTAAAGGCTTACACAATATGGTTTTGTTGCATTTAATGAAAGGTTTAGCAATAAAATATGTATCTGAATAAAACAATCCCAACTGAATTAATCATTGTTGCTACCAGCTAATATTTCCAGCTGTGAAAGCCGATCTGCCCAAGAAAAAAAAGGTCTCCATTGTCATCTATTTTTTTTATACCAGAAAGGCAGATAAGGACTTTTTTTTTTTTTTTTTTTATCAGGACCATATATAAAGATCCCTTTCTGGACAGTCTTTGGATAGCTCCTTTTCACCACTTTCAAAGAATTGCAGAACATAATGTTTCTATTGCATTTACTATTCTGATGATTCCCCTTCTGGATCTCTACTGTGTTGTGGTGAAGGGGCTTGTGTACCTCAATGAAGCTGCAAGCTATACCATGTAGTGTCACCCAAAATGGGCAGGTCATAACAGTGAGGTCAGACAAATTGCAGCCCACTGGAAAAGGCACTGGCAACTTATGCCAGTATTCTTACTAAGAAAACTATGGATGAGCACAACCATAGACCTGATGTAGCACTGGAAGAAGAGCCCCTCAGGTCTGAAGGTGCCTACCACATTACTGAGGAAGAGTAGCACCAAATCTAAGTGGTTGGACCAAGGCTGAAAGGACCCATAGCTGTGGATGTGTCTGGAGGAGAAAAGGAAAGTCCATTGCTGCAAAAGAACAAAGCATAGGAACCTGGAATATTTGACCATGTCCAGTTTGCCTGGGTTCATTGTTCTAACAACATGAGATAAAAACCTTTTACATTGATATCCTAGGAATTGGTGAACTTTGATGTGAAAAGTCCATCTGACAACCACCAGATTTTCTGCTGATGCCCGGAATCCCACAGAAGAAATTGAGTTTTCCTCCTAGTCAAAGGGTGGCCAAAGCAGTGCTCCATTACAACCCAATAAATGACCAAATTATTTATTTAAATTCAAGGCAAGCAACACAACATCACAGTGATCCAAGTCTATGCTCTAACCATGGAGGCTGAAGTTTTCCAGTTCTACGAAGATATTCAACATGTCATAGATATAACCCCCCAAAAAATTACTCATTATAGGATATTGGAATGCTAAAGTAGGAAACCAAAAGATACCTGGGATAACTAGCAAGACTAGCAAGTACAACTTGAAGCAGGTCAGAGACTAGTAGAATTCTGTCATAATAATTATCTGGTCATGGCAAACTCCCTCTTCCAACAGCATCCGACTCTGATTTCTGTATGGTCTATCTGGTGATGTACAGATGTAGATTGACTATATAATTTGTATAAAGCTCCTCCATCTTTGGCTACAGTCTGCAAAAATTATCCCTGGAGCTGTCTGCAGCTCAGACCATGAGCAGCTTCTTGCAAAGTTCAGAATTTTAAACTGAAGAGGCAAAATGAATCAGAAAAAGCCAATACAACATAAATACCTTATATACTAGAGTATAAGCAGAGTTTTTCAGCCCCCTTTTTTTTTTTTAAGGCTGAAAAGGGCCCCCTCTGCTTATACTCGAGTCACCACCTCTCGTGTCTTTGGCTCTTTGCCTCAACCCCCCTCCTCACTTTACCCCTCTAATTACCTCCCCCTCACTTACCTTCCATCAGCAGCTGCTGCGTCCAGGCGCAGCCGGAAGGAGCGGGGGGGGGGGGGGGGGGGGGGACAGCTGCTGATGGAAGGTGAGGGGAGAGTGAGGAGGAGGGGGGGGAAGAGACACAGGGGGCAGCACATTTCCCACCCTCGGCTTATACTTGAGTCACTAAGTTTTCCCAGTATTTTGTGTTAAAATAGGTGCCTCGGCTTATACTCTGGTCAGCTTATACTCTAGTATATACGGTAATATCCCTTGTGAATATGCAGTGGATGTACAGAATAAATTTAAGGGACTAGACATGGAAGATAGAATGCCTGAAGAACTTTTGACCGATGTTTGCAACATTATCTGTCTGATAAGGCTTTGTAAGTAGCCAAAGAAAGAAGGAAATTGAAAGGTAGTGGAGATAAGAAAAGACTTGTCCAATTGAATACAGAATTCTAGAGGATAGCAAGAAGAGACCAGGATACATTCTTTAATGAGCGATGTAAAGAGATAGATGAAAGAATTGGAAATTCAAGAGATCTCCAAGAAAATTGGGGATTTCAAAGAAATCTTTCATGCCAAAGTAGGTGTAATAAGACAAAAATGGTAGGTACTTAACAGAAGCAGATCAGATCGAGGTGACTGGAGTACACTGAATATCTATACAGAAAGGAGCTTAACAGCAGTTAAGCCAGACATCTTGGAGAGTGAAATGAGATGAGCCTTAGGATGACTTACGATAACAAGGCTGCAGGAGTTGATGGAATCCCAATTGAACTATTTGGAAATTTACAAGAATATGCTGTGAAAGTGTTGCTTGCCTTATGTTAACAAATTTGAAAAACTCAACAGTAGCCAATAGATGCACAAGAGATCAAAATGTCCGGGTAATGGAGAAAGCAAGAGTTCCAGAAAAACCTTTACTTCTGCTTCATAGTTTATTCTAAAGACTTTTAACTTTGTGTATCACAACAAAATGTGAATATTTCTTGAAGAGCTAGGTGTACCAGATCATCTCGCCTCCAGAGGAAACTGTATGTGGACCAAGAAGCTATGGTGAAAACTGAACATGAAACAGAATGGTTCATGATCCGAAGAGCTCAGATAACTACTCTGATGTCTGAAAGTATGGAGGAACTAAGGGACTTATTGATGGGTGGTAGGATGCTATGGCTAGTGTAGCATTACTATAGAGGCTACAGAGTTTCCGACTGATAGCCACATTAAATTGCTATGATTTTAGAAAACCATAGCCCGTAAAGGAGCCTGCAGAAGTTACTGCTATTAAGTTGTCCTCTTTCAGCTACCCGCAAACTATCTGCGGGTTACAGGCAGAAAAACCCTATGGGACATGAAAATCTGACCTCCGCCCCAGCTAAGCCTTTGATCTGTCAAGCCCATACATGTTACTATCTCTAATAAATTGCTACAATTCCTCAAAGACGCACTGGCTTCCAAACCCGTAACTGGCAAATGTTTGCCAAAATATTGCGGGTTTAAAATAGGACTATCAAAGGCTTTAAGAGCCCTTGCATATGCTGCAGTAGCAGCAAAGGAGACCCCCCCCCCCCTCCTGCCCCCAAAATAAAGCCTCATGCTGCAGGGGTCCCGATGGGGCTCCCAACATTAACCCTTTGCTGCAGTTAAATGGTTAATTCCTCCACCACAAAGGGCCTGCAACACACAAATGGTTAACCCCTGCTGCAGAGGTACTTCAAGTACCCCCACGGCACCTAAAATCAACCCCCCTATGCAGCAGGGTCCGCTGCGGGACCCCTGCAGTGTCCCTACATTAACCCTTGCTGCGGTGGTCCCATTTGGTAGCCACCCAGCATGTAAATTTCAAAATTCCTGCCTAAAACATTATACCAAAGCAAAACATACTATTAAAAGTAAAAAAAAAAAGAATTCCAACCTATATAAAAAAGAAAGGGTTAATTGGTTTACTTACCTGGCCAAAATGCACCTCCACCAATGCCCTGGTCATCAATATTTGTAGTACCACCGTGGCAGGGGTTAACTATGTGTGTGCCGATGGGGACCCCCACAGCACAGTGTTAATGTAGGGCCTTATTGACATCATGATGGCTGTCTCATTTACTG
The DNA here is from genome assembly GCA_027410445.1 of Discoglossus pictus. Lineage (NCBI taxonomy): Eukaryota > Metazoa > Chordata > Amphibia > Anura > Alytidae > Discoglossus > Discoglossus pictus. The sequence goes on from CM050170.1 coordinate 129,572,661, forward strand.
CTGGATGTGTGTTAGCAGGAACTATGGGTTTGCATGAGAGCCCTGAAATGCTTATATACAGAAACTGGGTTTACGGGTTGAAGGCTTCGGGTCTGTAGTTACAGGCTTGTCTACTTTTTAATAGCTCTGTAACTAGTGAGATTTTCTACCGCACATGCGGGCTGTATATACAGTATGTAACTGCGGGCTTGGGATTGAATATGGGTATACGTGAAGCCATGTAATTGTTCAGAAAACTTGTTTGTTAAAACTCCCATAGCAGCGTGTTGTTCCTAAGGAAGCCATGTAATCGAGCTCGAGATCTTGTCTTTGTTTTATCTGTGCTCTTAACACACCTTCACTCCTTGTATCAGTGTGAACTACAATTCTATGTATCCTTTTAAATTATTATATCATCATTTTCTACTTGGATATTTTGAAGTGCATTGGACATAGGAAACTACAGTAAAATACATATCTGGATGGAAAACTTGATTCAAATGCCCATATTGTTACCATAAAGTGCGTTTCAGACTTGTACAGAATATTTGTAGAACTCATTAACCTTCACCGAACATTTTTTTTTTTTTTTTTTTTTTTTTTTTAAATAACATGTCACTGAAGTGTATAGACATGCTCAAAATATCATTAGACACTTTTCCATGTTTAGGTCTATCAAGGAAAATTTATGGTAAACCTAACATTTTTTTTTTTTTCCCTTCTCTAGGATAATGAAGTACAGTGGGAAAAACTATTTAGAGAAACAATCATGTCTGCTGGAAATTAAAAGAACTACTTTGCATACAAGTAATTTAGTGATTAATGTGCCATCTGCTTTTCCTTCAACTACAATTTTGTTCCCTTCACCACCACCACCAACCTCTCCTGCTGATATAGCTGCAGGTACCAACACCTACCCTGCAGCATAAAAATAAATTTAATAGCATAGAAAGTTATTTATCTCATTTGCTTCTTTAAATACCTATGACGGACATTATTCTATAAACTGATAAAATGTGTTTATAAAAAAATGTGACCGTGTGAATTATTTGGGGTGAATCCGCTTCAAGAGCAATAGAAGTCTTCATTTTGTAGATTTGTAATGTACAAAAAACTGATGAGGTTAAATAAAGAATAGAAAAAGAAACGGATCTCCTTGCAGCATAAACTGTTGGAGCCATTAATAATTTCTATAACTGAGGATAGTGTGTTTATTATTTTTTTGTTTTTTTTAGTTTTTCATTCATTAGGAATAGTCTCTAATTTGTGATCGGTTACCAGGACTGACTGAGAAATTCTGCTTTTATAGCTATGATCATAACCAAGGGTTTCTATATGTGTGCGTGGGCATAGGTTTGGAGTATGTGAGATATGAATGGTGTACACTGGAACTTTTATTTTCTTTTACACATGCTACTAAGGTAATTTCAGATTTAATGGCTCAACCAGACAGGATGTTGGATGTGAATTGGTGTAATGATGGAAAATGATCACCAGGTGACACTCAATACAATCTGATCTGGCTACTGTGCTAAATCTTGTCATTTAGAACCATGTCCAGATTTCCCATTAGGCTCAATAGGCAGCCATCTAGGGGTGCGCCATTAGTGTGAGGAAAGCAGTTTAATTAATTCATACTTTCTTAGACTGATTGTAATCTATCTCTCCAGAGGTTCCATTGTTGTATTTGTTTGGATTGGTGATGATGTGGAGGGGCTTGAGTTTCTGCTGTGACAATCTACTAATTATAGGTGGATTTTACCAATAATATGATGGAAGCACATGGGTACCCTGCACCTCAGTGTACACAACTTGCTTATTAAAAGTGTGAAAGTTTTTTTTTTTTTACCTGGTTCTTAAATGTTTCATATCTAACTGCCACTGTTTATCAGATTATATTGACAAGTTCAATACATTTTCAGATTTATTTTGTGGTCTACATCAAAAACCCATAAAAACATTGTATCCAAACACTGATTTTAACCCATTTGCTACTCTCCTAACAGCTGTAAAATGAGCCTCCGGTAACCAATTATGTTTGGGTGGTTTCACAGCATAAATGCTGTGATGTGCAAGGAGAAAAAGCAAGAGATATTGCAATAGTTGATATCCAAAATTGACTTCCAGTAGGAGTGGTAGGGTGGAGAGAGACTGCAGCAGCAAGCTTCATAGGGACAAATACATGGATACTGACACTGACTTCTATTTGTATTGGTACCAGATATAATTTTATTGCAAGCACTTTGCTTTCACATTACAGCTACATGGAAGCGCTCCCTCCCTCTAACTTTATATATGTGTATAACAATCCCATAGCACATTCCACTGAAACAGCAGATGTACCAAAACAAGTGATGTCAGAGGTTTGCCCTTCTGACCTCAGCTGTTGTACTGAGCATGTCAGAAGGTGCTGACATACAGATTGTTGTACCTGCCTCTGATTGGCCACAACTAAATATCAATGTTATGCTAAATTAGCTTGGATTTTCTAGGTGTTCATGATCAAAATCAACTGCATACTGCCTTCCAATTACGGGGCTATTCAAATCAGAACAATGTTTAACAACACAGATATTTTTGGCCACGAGATGCATCATAGCTAAACACTGGAAACTTACCTCCCCTACTCACATTGAAGTACTTCACAAAATCAGGTTCATTCGGGCTATGAGCTCACTTTCAGCTGAAATTGATGAAAGATACCGTCGATGGGCCTCCTGCTGGGACTTATGGACTCTACGAGGTCCACAATAAGGTTCGTGTGAACTACTTTTATGGGTTGACCTGATGTTTGATCTATGGTTTCACCTTACTGTACCTCCTAGACACATGTCTGCTTTGAGGAATGTATATATGTTCAAGACCTTGTGTGACTTTATATATATGTTTTACATGTTCATGTGTTATTCTAACCAAAAAAGAAAAACTTTGAAAGAAACTTTTTGATATATCTTGTTGATACTTGAGAGATTTGTTATATGATTTGCTGAACTTACGATGTTCTATTTGTTTATTCTTTCAAAAAAAAAGTTAATTATAAAAAAAAAGAATAACCTATGTTTAGGATAACATCTCCTTTTACCATTGATATTTTATTTAGTTTAGACCAGTTTTATCCGTAAAGAACATAATTCTGCACTAAAAGCAACATCTGTACAACCAAATAAAAGGGCAAATCTTTCTTCAATGTCTTATAAACCATTTTCAACTAGAAGAAATAGGGTTTTCTTTGTTACTTATTCTTTTATTTCTGATGACCTGTTGGATCTGAGGATTTCTTTGAATTATTAAATGCTTCCTTAAAATATCAAAAAAAAAAAAAAAAAATCAACTGCATACTAACAAAAGAAACATATTCTTCAGGGGCAGAGCAGTCAAACTGTGGTACTCACTCACAAAGAAGTCTGTGACATCAGGTTTGAGCGGGAACACTAAAAAAAATATTGTATATATATTGGAGGGATGGGCATAAACGCTAATGTCTCCACTAGGATAGGGTTTGCCGTTTTGTGCAGTCAGCTAACATTTCTGATCCACCCACACTCGAATGGAGATTTATATACTTTGTTAATGAAAAGTCGGTGGTATTAATTGATAAGCCTCTGGGGCATGGAGTCCATTCTTTGCAGAGTAGTCCTTTGCATATTGCGCATACCTAGCTTCTTTTTTATAGAGACCAATGGACCCAATTCTCCAGGGGCTAATTTACTTAGTACAAGGGATTTCTGCAAGTAGTGTTATGGATTGGGATCCGTACAAAATGCATAACTGTATTCGTGCACCTACTTATATATTTTATCTTTGCAGTATTATCGTATAACCAAAGTTTTATTAATAATGCTGAATCATTGGGAACTCTAAGATGGAGTATTCACTACTTCCGCCTACAAGATGCCGGCAGCACTATTTCCGGTCTAGCAAGGATGACGACAGCTACCACCCCTTGGACACTAGAAAGAGGGCGCCATCTTTCCTTTGTCTCAACTTCTGAACCAATGGGAAGATAGACTCATCCCTTGTGGGATGAGACCTGAAGACTCCTGACCCAATACCTGTCCAAGATCCCATAAAAGCGGACACCTTAGAACCAATGAAGTGCTGAAGTAAACCTGATGTTTTGCTTAGTTGTAACTTTTATCTGATTATTAAAAACTATATAAATGACGACTGACGTAATAAAATTAGGCGAGAGAAAGCTTTATACCAGAACTTTGTGTTGGTGTATTATTTCTCTAAGGTGTGCACACTATATGTATATTGGTAATTTGGCCAGGGACCGATATCTCTGAGGAATACTTTTGTTCTCCCAAAACAGTAGCAGAGTATGACAGAGTGGACAGCAATGTGTCATGACATGGTTCCACCAATAAAGAGTAGACCTCAGCCAATATCACTTATCTAATATGTGACTATAGCATCAATAAGGAATGTATTCATTTAATTAGAGTACCAGGATGTTATAAGATTTGGCATTTAATACTAGGCCTATGAAAAGAAAAGGTACAATACTGTAATTACACTACATATTTGATCACACACAGACCATAGCAACATAATGTGACTGGTAAATATGAACTCAAAAAATTACCTTCCTTCATCCTACCATTCCATATCCCTAGCGATTATGTACACTTTCATTTTTCACCAGGAACTTTTTGACACTTTGGCAAACAAGAGGGTAGAACAATGCTGAAAAATGGATGGAAACCGCTGGAAATGGGATTAAAATGGATGGAAACAGTTGTAACATTTACCAATTCACTGATGAAGGCCCTGTAGCACTAAAGATCATCACACTTTGCATTTTCATAGAAATAACTTGCAAATACACCACCACTAAAGCCTTCCCTATTTGTGATGTTATTTTAAGGGCCAGGACATTTTTTGTAGGTTCCAAAAGGACCGCCTCAAACTACTGTGTTGGGAGGACTAATATCCAATGATTGCATAAACTACAGTCATGTTAAAGCCCTGAATTGTACTATATGTACAGTGTGTTTTTTTTTTTATATTTGCATTGAATTTTAAACTGTTTAAAACTAGATTTGCAGCATAGGGATCCTATCCTATCTTTCTTATTTAAGAACCACTGGCTAAGTGAGCATTGGGTTTTTACAGATATAAAGCACACTGCTTCCTCTGTGTCAAACAAAGAAAGTACAGTACATTTCCATCCAATCTGACGTGTACCAAATTGGGGGAGACCGTGAAGGCCCTGGAGTACTGAACAGTCGTGGATTTCAGACTTTCCCTGTTGTGCACCAGTGAGTTAAACACTGCCTCTGATATTTTGATTGAACCATCTGTGCACAAGTGGGAAAACACTGAAAACCAAGACTGTGCTCAGAGCTCTAGACTACCTACCCCTCACTTCATTTGATTTCATTATGAGAGTTGGCCTTTGAACACTTAACACAGGTCAGCAGTGAATCATTGAAATTACAAATAAAGGTACATGCTCTTCTTTCACCCTCATCAATAGGTCCTTTAGTTCCTCCTCACTTTCATCCATCAAGGTAATATCATCAGCGTATCTGAGGTTGTTGATATTACTTCCATCATTATTGATTCTGACTTTGGATTCATCCAGCCTGGCATTACGCATGATATATTCTGCATATAAGGTGACAATATATAAATTTGTCACACACCTTTTCCAATCTTAAACTATTCTGTTTCTGACTGTGGTTTCTTGGTCAACAAAATACCAAAACAGAGGTGCTCAATCAGAGAATGAACTAACCTTTATAGGTTAGCTCTATGGACATGATAACCCACTCTGAGAGCAACCTCTTTTAGCTCACTTGTGCACTTTACAGGGAGAAATATCATGTAGTATATTAGCTTGGTCCCACTCTCTAGAGTGATTCAGCCCCGAAATACCAGGCAATTCTACCCTGAACAGGAGAAACAGCAAACCCCAGACGTACGTTTTGGCCTTCATTGGGCCTGGTCTGTGAGGTGTAGCTGACATCTCCCTTAGGCACAGTGAGCAAAAGATGCACATGTGCTGTACCCTAGCACAAGTGAGCTAAATAAGGTTGCTCTGAGTGGGTTATCATGTCCATAGAACTAGCTTATTAAGGTTAGTTCATGCTCTGATTGAGCACCTCTATTTAGTTTTTTTTGTTCTTGGTCAACATACAGATTCCTCAGGAGGGGGATAAGAAGATCTGGTTGTCCCATCTCTTTAAAAACTTGCCAAATGTTGCTGTGATCCACACAGTCAAAGGTTTTAGAGTAGTCTATGAAGCAGAAGTAAAAAAAAATCTGGAACTTTCTTGTTTTCTCTATTACCCATTGGACACTGACAATTTGATCTCTTGTTCCTCTTCCTTTGCGGAATCCGGCTTGCACATCTGCAGGCTCCAGGTCCATAAAAATCTTCTGTATTAACTTGCTGGCATGTGAAATTAGTGCAATTGTTCAATAATTGTAGCAAGCACTCTTTGACACTGCCTTTTTGTGATTGGGGTGTAGATTGACATTTTCCAGTCTATTGGCCATTGTTGAGTTTTACAAATGTGTTGGCATTAGGCAAGCAACACTTTCACAGCATCATCTCGAAGAATTGTAAATACGTCAATTGGAATTCCATCAACTCCAGCAGCCTTTTTATCAGGAAGGCCTCCTGGGGCCCATCTCACTTTGCTCTCCAAGATGTCTGGCTCCAGCACATTGGAGAAATTATTGAGGTCACCACTGCTATTAAGATCCTTCCTATATAGATCTTTAGTGTATTCCTGCCACCTCTTCTTTATCTGATCTTCTTCTGTTAAGTCCCTACCACCTTTGTCTTTTATCACGCCCACTTTACCATGAATGGTGAGATCCCCAAATTGTGAGGCCCGCATGACACTACAGCGGGGGAAACTATCTCCGCACTGATGCTCCCTCACCTCCCCCCGCCCCACTGATGCTCCCTCTGTTCCCCCTTTGCTGTTGCAAGGCCCCAACGACACTGCAGCGGGGGACACTACCTCGCCACTGATGCTCCCTCCCCACCCCTGCACCACTGATGCTTCCTCAGTCCCCCCTTTGCCCGCCTAGCTGCTCAGTCATTGGCGGCTCAGCGGGCCAATGGAGTCCCACCCCTGATGGCACGTCCACTCAGCAGCGTAGGGACTCCCAAATTACGTAATTGCTACAACCCTACGCTGCAGAGAGGACGAGCAGTCAGGGGTGGGACTCCATTGAGCAGGTACAGGGCAAAGTGGGGACAGAGGGAGCATCAGTGGGGCAGGGGGGAGGTAAGGGGAACACAGAAGGGGGTAGCGGGGAGGAGAGACTGGGGAGGGAGAGAGGGGTCAAAGAGAGAAAGGGGAGGAAGAGTGGGGTCAAAGAGAGACAGGGGAGGAAGAGTGGTGTCAAAGAGACAGGGGAAGAAGAGTGGATACAAAGAGAGAGATAGAGGAGGGAGAGAGGGGGCAAAGAAAGACAGGGGAGGGAGAGAGAGGGCAAAGAGAAACCGAGGAGAAAGAGAGAGGGCAAAGAGACAGCGGAGGGAGAGAGGGGGCAAAGAGAGACTGGGGAGGGAGAGAGGGGTCAAAGAGAGAAAGGGGAGGAAGAGTGGGGTCAAAGAGAGACAGGGGAGGGAGAGAGGGGACAAAGAGAGACTGGGGAGGTGGGGAGGAAACAATTTAGAAAAATACATCATGCAGTCATTTTTGACGGGCAAGTCGCTAGTCTCTTTATATTGCTCATTGTCAAGTTCTTCACGCATTCTATCTTCCATGTCTAGCCTCTTAAATCTATTCTTTATTTCCACTGTATATTCACAATGGATGTTATTTGTTTCTTATCTACTTGATGATTTTCCCTCTTTTCCTCGGTAAATTTCTGAAGTTTGCAATAAGAAGGTCATGGTCTGGGCCGCAGTCAGCTTGTTTTTGCAGATTGAAAGTATATAGTCAATCTGATTTCTATATTGTCCATCTGGTGATATCCATGTGTAGAGTCGTCTCAGAGGCTGATGGAAAAGGGTGTTTACTATGACCAGAGAATTATCTTGACAGAATTTAACTACCGTAATCTCTGACCTGCTTCATTTTGTACTCCAAGGCCAAAATTACCAGTTATTCCTGGTGTCTTTTGGTTCCCTACTTTAGCATTCCAATCTCCTATCATGATAGTAACATCTTTTCTTGGTGTTATATCTATGGGGTGTTAAATATCTTCATAGAACTGGACAAATTCAGCCTCTTCGGCATCTGTGCTTGGAGCATAGACTTGGATTACTGTGATGTTAAATGGCTTGCCTTAAATTCAAATTGAAATCATTCTGTCATTTATCGGTTTGTATCCAAACACTACTTTGGCCAACTTTTGATCGACTATGAGTGCTACTCCATTTCTTCTGCGGGATTCTCGACCATAGTAAAAGATTGTGTAGTTGTCTGATTTGAAATGTCCCATTTCAGTCATTTAAGTTCACTAATTCCCAGGATATCAATGTTTAACCTTGTCATCTCATTCTTGGTCACGTCCAGTTTGCCCTTGTTCATAATTTTAACATTCCAGGTTCCTATCCTTATTTGTTCTCTGCAGCAGTGGGCTTTCCTTTTCCCTCCAGACACATCCACAGCTGGGTGTCCTTTCAGCTTTGGCCCAACCACTTCATTAGATCTGGTGCTACTCGTAATTCCCCTTTGTTCTTCCTCAGTAATGTGGTAGGCACCATCTTCCGGGGCTATATCATTATGTCTCTGGTTGTGCTTGTCCATAAAGTTATCTTAGCAAAGTTACTGAAGTGGATTGCAGGTTCCTGCTCCAGTGGACTGCAATTTGTCTGACCTCTCTGCCGTGACCAGCCCATCTTGGGTGATCCTACATGGTATAGCTCACAGCTTCATTGTAGCCCCTTCACCATGACAAGCAGCAATCCAGAATTGGAGATGTACTGTTATACTTTATAACATGTTGAATTAAAGTTCAGTAATTGTTTATGTTGCACACTTAAAGGGCCACTTACTTCAGCACAATTTGGACTACATCCCAGTAAACATCTTAATAAAGCATTTAGAAAAATGTTTAGATCTTTTTAAATTCATGCACTTGTCACTGATAATTCAATAATTTAAATCTGTGTTTTCATGATATAGCTCCATGTAGTGAGTAAAAGAAAAACAGAGGTTAACCCTTAGCACATCTATCTATCTGGGCAGAGCATGGCAGTTGTGGGTTAACTTTTGAATGCATTCCTGAGTTCCTTGAAAAACTCATATCAATCAGTGTCCTCACCATGCATGTGGCTGTTATTAATCATGAAACAGCCAGTAGGCAGGACACATTGTGTTTATAAACAGACTTAAAAGTTTAGATTTTCTTTAGCTGTTATAAGTGTAATTAAAAATATAGATCATTTTAACATACAATCTTGTGTTCTGTCACACCATGAAGATACTTACAGTGAGGTAAATTGCCCTTTTTCTTTTCCAGAGACAGGAAAATACATGACATTACACACAACTTTAAGGTACAGAGAGGATTTTCCTTCCCGTGGTTCACTATGCTTTAGTGTCAGTATATTTGTCCCATAGAGACCATTTGAGGAGAATTGTATTTCTGGGATCACCGTTTGATAAAGCATATTCAACTTCCAATAGTTTATTATGTGCTATAATGGTTCTTATTTCATTCCCAGTAGGGAATAATACATATTCTTCTAGTTATAAAATGGTTAATAGCTTTGAAATGGAAAGTAGGCTTAAGAGATTTATTTATTTGTGTTCCATCTCTGAAAAAAATGAAAGAGGAGTGATTCTGGTGCTAGCTTTATTTCTCTATTTATAATTCTTTATAAGTGTTTTATACACATTTTCCAGAAATATTGGATCTTCTCACATGTCCACCACATGTGGAACTGTGTTACCCCCCTCTAAACATCCCCTCCAACACTTTTCTGAGTGCACACGTACTCTATACCATCCATTCAGGACCTTAAAATGTGTTTATCTCAATGAGCTACACTTAATCCTTTTTTTCGTTAATAGCCAGGCGTCAAACCAAGTTTTTACTTCCCACTTTTCCCCAAGATCCCTTTGCCATTTGCACATCCCAGGGGATTTATTTTTATTTCTTGCCTCCTCTAAGATTTGACCACAGTTGGAAATGGAAATGTCCATGTTAGTCTTTAAATATTCTCCTTCCCATTTGGTAAGTTCAAACCTTGTCAATTCACTATACTCTGAGTTGCTCACTGATTGATCTCAGATCATTATTGATCAAAAGATTTGATATGGCCATTGATCCATAAATCTCCAACTGTATTTAAATTCCAGGTCTTCCAATTAACCTTTTGGTCTATCTTGCTTGTCTCATAAAGTAAGAGGAGTTGCTGGAGAAGGAAAGGGAAGTAACCTCCACTTATTATTGATATTATGCCAAGCTTCTACACAGTTTTTTAATAATCTGGGGAATCTTCTCTAAAAAAAAAAAAAATTGCGGTTCCCTCAGCCATACCAGCTGATCTAGTAAGATCCCTTTTTTCAAAGCTCTTGCTCTATTTGTATAATTTTTTGGGGACTCTTATTATCTCTATATTTCACAAAATGGTTGAGACTTATTGCCTCTGAATATTCGTATAAATTTGGTGATGCTAAACCGCCATATCTAACTTTCTTCTTGATCCACACTCCTTTAACCCTAGCTTTACACCCTCTGTTTATAAACTGATCTATTACTCTTTGAATTTTTAACGGAATGCTTTTTAAAATATACGTTACTTTCGGGACAATAGCGAACTTTATAATTTCAATCCTGCATACCCAGGATAGATTCAGCCTACTCCAATTTCTAAATTTCATACAGATTGATTTATAGATTTTACCCATGTTATTATCCATTATAGAAATTAAGTTTGGGTTCAACGTTATCCCCAGATGGGTGATAGAGTTATTGTCCCATCTAAATGGAAATGGAAATTGCCCTTTTAAGCTGTGAAACGAAACATATTGGTATTTGTTACAGCAATAAAATCACCAGAATCCTGCAAGTTGTCAGATTAGTTATAGATAACCATACACAAGTTAATCATACATGTGTTCAAGGTGTTTAAAGTGTCAAACTAGAAATGTATCATCTGCTCTCACCTGTTTATTAAAAATGAGACAAATCCAAACTGGTATCAATTTCCACACTTGGCCTCTTCATACCAAATGGATAAATATTTGCCATCAAAAGGACTAGTTCCACTGGCCTAAACAGTCCACGATGTGCTGCCAAAAATTAAAATCCTCTTTAGTGTCTTTCCGTTTACTTTACAAAATGACATACACACTCATACAATAATAAGAGTGGATTATTGTATATTTTGATAACATAGAACAGTGTGTTTTGTACAACACAGGAAGTGTTACATATATAGTTACATAGCAATTGAGGTTGAAAAAGGCCGTCGTGTACATCAAGTTCAACCTTTTTATTTTTCAGCGGATGTTTTGTAATATGTGGGTTAAGCGATCCTTGATCCAGAGTGTTCATTTACAGTATGCACAGCAGTGAGTTGCGAAAATGATCTATTGGTTTATGGTACATGAAAAGTATTTGGCAAATTTCAAATAAATACATGTAATTTGTATTTAATATTTTGGAAACGCTATGTTCGTTTTTGTAGAATTTTTTATTTTATTTGAGTTGTGTTGCTTTTTATATAATTTTATCTAGTGTCAGAAGATATTGTATAATCTTAATGTTTTACTAAAGGACGACTGGAGTTCAAATAAAATAGACACTTGTTTGTTTTTCTCTAAAAAAAAGTGTCTACGAGGGGATATGATTACCTTATATAAATATATCCAGGGTCAATATAAGGCTTTGTCAAGAGAACTTTGTGTGCAAAGAGGTTTTCAACTGACAAGAGGACATCCTTTGAGATTAGAAGTAAAACATATTTCACTTTAACCAAAGAAAAGGGTTCTTCACTGTAAGAGCAGTTAGACTTTGGAAATCTCTACCAAAGGAAGTTGTAACAGCAGATTTAATAAATAACTTTTAAGAAGGGATTGGATATCACATATAATAGTTGTGGATCTGTGACTTTGTTGGTAACGTTTAGGAATGTTGCGACTTGAAGGCTCGCTCGTAAGACTTTACAAATGACAGGGGCTGCAATGAGCGCAGAAGGCACTCATCGCAAGCCACCGGAAGTCTTTTAAACAGCCTACACATGAGCACAAAAGGCACACTTTCCCGTTGATCGCGAGGCACGCAACAGTTTACAATTTTAACGTCTGAAAAGGTCTCAACCGCGTAACTCGAAAGACCCCCAAAACCAGCCAAATAATTTTAAAAAATTACTAACACTCTCACACACAGCACAGGGGGAGAGCCATTAAGCCTGTGAGTGAGGTTGCAAGCTAATTTGAGCCATATTTGGTGTTTTTCGTCAATCGGAAATCAGCTAAATGAGGAAAAAAATGGCAGCCGAAAAAAACATAAATTTATCAAAACGAGTCCGAAGCCATTAACACTTAGCCGAACAACGCCAGGCACGCAGGGAATGAAGCCAGCGATGAAGCCAGTAACACACGAACCTACGATATAATCAGTCCCTGGAAGGGGTAGAGAATTATTTGACAAGTACAGTTGTATATAGTAGGCTTGGAGAAATTATAAAAGTTCCACAGCACTAAATGGTTGACTTGGAGGTAAACATTTATGCTAATAACCTAGAGCCTTATTCAATTGAGCCCTTGGGAGATGCGGCGTCAGTAAGGGAGCCCAACTCGTAAGTTATTTTGCTAATCAATTGGCGTTTTTTTTTTTTTTTTTGTGGGCTCCGACCGGGTTATGGGTTCTGATTCCTTGCGATGGTTAACATCGCAAGTTACAGCCCGTCCTAGCCTTTGATCTTTCACTGCCGCAAGAGTTACGATCGCAAAAATTGCAAATTGCTATTCAATTGCTCGAGTTCCCCAAGCCTGCAAATGTTTTCAAGTACTAGAGAGGACCCGCAAAGGGTTTAAAAACATTTCCGTAGCACTGTAAACAGATTCGATCGATCTCGGGAATTAATGAGGTAATACATATCGGGCCACCCGCATGGACTAGAACAGTATCGGCATTCATTTGTATTATTTAGTATTATGCAGGTTTGCGAATCTGGTCGCATATTGGACCCAGGAACCTAATTGATTGACATGTAACCTCCATCTTAGACTGACTTAATGATCGCGGTCTCATTTTCTATTGGCTGTTTCTAAATCGTGAGTTACGGCGTTGCTTAATTGATCATGTTCCCACCCTGAAATGCTACGTACAAGTGCATGGTTTACAGTTTGGGCCCATAACTTGCGGGCTTGTTCAATTGAATAGCACTGTAACTCGAGCGCGCTGCGGGACAGTAGCAGGCCTGCAGACATACGGCCTAGAACCCGGGACTTGCGGCCTCCTAATTGAACGAGGCCTCTATTATACTGTATACTAATCTCTGTCTTCACCCCATATTCAGTTAATTTTTAAATGATTACAGTATGTGTAAGAACCACCATTGGTGGAACAATAGCAATGGACAACAGTACATAAATACTAACCAAGCAAAATATTAACCCAGGAAAACTGGTCAAAATAATTTTATAAAGGCAATCAAAAATATAAAGTAGAATATGAGTATTTATCAAAGGCTTTCATTCCTCAATGACGTCACTTTCACATACAATAGTTCATATATTTAGCCATATTTGTATTGTTGAAGTGCTCGTTTTCAGAAAACCCATGTAAAGCTGGTCAAAAGACCCCTGAAGCAACTCTTTTCATGCAAGCAGATGAGATTAACTATAGCGAAAATGCAATTGCAATAAAAATAATAACATAGAAAAATGTTTATTTTTTTTTTAACTCACTGAAAAATCCATTTTGCTCTGTTCCCAAGTGAAAGCATGGATGAGTATGGGAGTTAAGTCCTAATTCTATTGCTAGACAAGCCTTAGATTGTAAGTTTGTGAGTTTTCAATCATGTGTCAGTGCATTGGAAACAAGCTCTATGTACATTTAATTGTATGCTCAAAAACAGGGCCCTCCATTCTTTTCAAGGTGTTAAATTTGTTTTTTTTGCTATGTACTCAACCCCTGTACAGAATATGTTGGGCGATATAAATAAAGATAATAATAATAAGCCTTGAAGAATTTTGACTCCTCCATCTTAGATACATCCCTCATGATCTCAGTTCTCCGTGAAAGTTAAATGATGAGAAGATGAGAAGATGAGAAGGAGCAATCCCAGCCACAGACATTTCTTATAAGTGTTATAAAGACATGGCAGGACTTCTTGTGCCGGACTGTTACTTCAGGATACAGGGAAATAGATTTGGATTTAGTGGTCCTTTAAAGACAAATAGAAGCCATAACCTCCACTAGGACCTTAGTAAAAACTTGAAATTAAGTAACAAGAAAAGATTGTAAGCTTGAAACTGGCAATGAGAAGATATCAGCAGTTTGCTGGATCAATGAGGATGTGGAGGTGTGCACAGGACAGAAAAACCTTCTGAATCTTATAGTGATTTAAGGTCTTGATATTTAATATCAGTCTTTAAAGGTATATAAAGGTTTCCCTGGTTTGAAATGTTTCCTAACAAACGGCTAGTAATGACCATAAAAATGTGTATTTTATTGGAAAGTTCAACGTACTTACAGAGTTCTGTGGAGCAAAGTGAAATCCTGATTTGCACACCCACAGGGAGGTTACATAATAATGTACTTAGCAGGAGAGGATTCAGAGATGGATTGTAACCTTTTTGTTGCTCTACCTACAGAAGTGCAGGAGGGAGAGAGAGGTAGAAAGAGAGATAGATAGACAGCCAGGTTTAGCTGCTGCAAGAAGAAAAAAAGCTGCAGCAGTAGTTGATGCAGGAAATGGAACATCTGCAGGGGTGGTAATTAGACGAGAAGGCAGAGAGAAAGAAAAAAATAGAAGCAGTTGATGCAGAGAATGGACAATCTGCAGGAGAGGCAATCAAGTGTGGATTTGTGTCATTCAAAGGTTGCCTTGCAGCGCAGCAACCCCAGATTTCCTGTGTTGCAAGGCAGCCTAACCTCTACTCTGACCCCCAAAAATTATGGATTTTATGCCAATTTAGCAAGAGTTTGGGTGTTAATTCTAAAATTCAACTGGCAGCAATTACAAGACATTTTGCTATTTTCAAGGTAAGTGTTTAAATGTTAATTTTGCTATTTTTTTCAAGAACAAATAAGTTTTCATACACTACTGATTCTTCTCTATCAAATGCAGTCATAACCTAGGAAACTTAGATATGCCTTTAAAGTACCTTCTTTTTTGGAACCAAAAAGTTGGAATAGAAACTTCCACCACATTCCCAAAGTGGTGTTTTTACAACTCATTGCAATAGAGAGTGAAGTAGATTCCCATAAGGTCCATGTCTGAGTGGGATCCTCTGGAATTCGAGAAAGGAAGTACCAGTCTAAAGCAGAATACAAAATGTAGTTGATAACCTTTAAAAACCCATGGCTCTCATGTGGACTGATTCCAGACCTCCTGGAAATGGAGGAGGCTGTTACCCACAGAGACCTCTGTTTCTTCTTTAGGCCTCCCATCATGCATCCTGTTTTGGCAGGAAAGCTATTTATGGTATCTTTTGCTTGATCCATGTTTTCCATGACTCCATTGAAGAAAGGTGTGTTGATAAAGAATTTGCTGAATGACTGGTGTGGTTCTACCTAGAAAACTAAATAAGTGAGGGGGGAAAAACGAAACCTTGGCCTTTTGTCATGGTAGAAAATACATCTTGCCATATATTATTTTAGTAATGAGAGATTCCAAACAATCCCCGAATCCACAAAATGCAAGTAAGAGGTTCTTAAAAAGTTGACAGCAGATCAGGGGTTGAGCCAAAGAGTTTGCCTTGCTGCAGATAAGTCAGATACTCCGAATGCTATTAAATTGGCAGAAAAAGATGCATCAAGCAAATAAAGAATGTCAACTTGCATGAACAGAATACTGCGTCTCCTGTACTCCTGAAGAACTTGAGAAGCTGCCTCATCCAAAGCATGCTTGCACCAAATTTTTGAAGCACAGGCAACACATTATGTTCTAACTGCAAAATTAAATGGCTTACTAAAGTTATTAATACTTCAGTTAGCCATCTAATTTTCTGTTCTATTGGATTCCGGATGCAAGTACACGCATCAAGTGACTTGTTGTAGACCATCGAAAGGGAACAACATTATCCAAACAGACAATAACCCAATCAAGAAAAACATAAAATTAATAAAAATGTAAAAAAATGAAAGCTTACTATCACATATATAGTTCTCAGCAACACGGGTTGCTGCTAACGCTTGCGGGCTCGCATTGCCGCAACAGTTGCTGGCAAGGAGCGCAAAAAGGCACTCCTTGCGCTGGTGGAGATGAGCGCCATAGGCCCCTACGACTTTCGGACCGCAAATGCAGACCCTCGCAAAGGGAGGGGCCGCATTTGGGAAGGTGGAGGCTCTACGGCGACTCACAAGCAGTTACAAACGCCCACAGAAGCGGGACTTTGAAAAAAAAAAAACACAAAACACGCAATGACTAAATACCAGCCGCAGGACTTGGAAAAAATCCATTACAGACTCGCAAAAAAACGACCTTAACGGACAACCTGCGCACAGCGGAAAACATTAAAACACAAATGACACACAAAATTAAAATAAAAACCTTACCCACAGCAAGGGGGGACACCCAGGACGTCTAGAAGACAGGTTACACCTTGATTTCAGTCCAATTTACAAATTTTAGACACTAGAAGATACCCTAAGCAAGAGAAAAAATGGCCGCCGATAAAAAACGAAAAATGAGACTACACGACTCCTAAAGTTGCAAAACACCGCCAAGCACATACGACTTTTACAAAAATCCGTACGACCTACAATATACATCATTAGCAAGGACGCTAAATCATCCACACCCGCGTACCACATTCGCCGCCATTTTACAACACTAACTTACACAATGATGAAGTACCCAGCTACACAAACTACTTCCCCAACGCACGCAGCCTATTTACACTACACACTGCAGACATTGCTGACACTTACACCTCAGCTCAACAACACTGCAAATCTACATTGTATGCTGCAGGAACATCAAAACAGATTGTCAGCTCTTCAGCACATTCCTTGCCGCACATATTAATTACAAATAGGTAAAGTATATTAATTTATGATTTCATTAATTAATTCCAAAAAAATATATACACAAAACAAAAAAACACAGTATCACAAAAAAACACAAAGACCTTCACCGCGCCAGGGGAGAGCCTTGCAATAAGCGCCAAAAGGAGATCAGCACGAACCATACAATAAGTGCAAAAGCGCCTATGATAAAAATAAAAAATAAATACACCAACCCAGAGGCTCGCAATGAGCGCCAAAGGCACTCAGCGCGAGGCTCGCAATGACTGCAGAAGGATCTCAGACCACCAAAACACTAACTCTATCTGGGAAACAGCATTACCTGCCTTACAATTTTATTGCAGTCATTTTTTCACGGGCAAGTCACTAGTAAAATATAGTTGTCTGTCTTATTACACCATCTTCCAGCCAGATTCCTCCAATGTGGATAGGATCTTCGCTAGGACAGGTGCCACTCATACACCCTAGCTCAGACTCCTCGAGGTGCAGCTGCCACCAACTACACCAAGGCCAGATCCTTCAAGGATTTTAGGGACCCCTCAGCCTAAACTGTTGTCATTAATTATTTAAATGTGAAGTAAAAGATAGCTTTTTATAAGACAACTACAGTGGTCTCGAGTTTTATGTTACTGGAATGTACTGACATATAGAATTATTTCTGCCTGACTAAATACCTTTAGCGGTTGATGTGTTAGGCCAATGCTATTGGACTCTGAATAAACACCCTTTTTAATGTATTTAGTCAGGAATAGAATGGGGTGTAAAGGGGGTTACAGAACCACAACAAAGACATCCAAAACAGACAGAGACAGACAAACACGGTACGTAGAGTGCTGCTGTCCTAAAACAGAAGGAAGCAATTTTCCACTTGTGCTACATAAATGTAGTTTTTGATATTTTTTTTATTTATTAAACTTTATTTGACTACACATAGCCCTGTTCAGGGATAGAGGTGACAGGAGCTGAAGGTCTGACAAGATAAATGTAAGGAGAATACCTATGTTTTAAAGAATTTTCCTCATTTGTAAAACTTGCTACCTTAAAAGGAGCCTATTTTCTCCTCAGTGTCTGTTTCACAGCACTAAAGAAAAATAAACTGAACATAAAACGCCAAGGATCTGAAGACACAATACAAAACATCGAGAAATGAATTTAAATGGGTCCTAGAAATGTGATCATGCTACTTGTCTTAATAATGTATTTTAGAAACTATTACTATTTTAATTGATTGCTTTTAAGATTATTGTATAAAAGTGTGCTTCTATTGGAATGCTAGCTTGTCCAGGTGAAGGGGCTTGTGTTCTCCAGTGAAGCTATACCATGTAGGGTCACCCAAGATGGGCGGGTCATGGCAGAGGGGTCAGACAAATCACGGACCACTGGAGAAGGAACTGGCAACCTACTCCAGTATCTGTGCCATGCAAACCTTATGAATAGGCACAATCAGACACAAGATGTGCCTGGCATGCTGAGGTCCATAGGGTTACAGAGAGTTGGAAACAACAATAAAAAACAAAATGTGTGTTGCAAAAGATACCCATTTAAGAGCACAGCTATATAGACAAATATCTTTTAATAAAAATACCATGACTACAAAGTTTGTGGCCTTGCGAATGTCACTTTGTAGAGGATGATGAAATAGACGAGATACGGACATGCAGAGCAATTCTGGAAACCAAGCCTTCCAGGCCCTGCAGAGTGACTCTGCACCAGGATTCAAACATCCCATCAGTTGGTGGCTAACAAAAAGATATGCACACCTGGTACATAACAGTAGCTATGTATCATGCCCTATGAGATAGTACAGTCTCTATTTCTGTAAGCATATCAGCCTGTACCTGACCCTAAGAGCAGGACAGGCCTGAAATGCCAAGCAAATCTACTTTGCATATGAGAAACAACAACCCCCCAGACACGAGTTTCAGCCTGCAGTGGGAAGCTTCTGATCTCCCTATGCATAATGTAAAAGATGCACACTGCCAAAGGGCAGGCGACTTCGATAACTGGATTAATCTCAAACCAAAGAGACAAACTCCTGATAATGTACAGTAGCTAAGGAATTTATATTTCTGCTGTAACCTGCAAGAATGTTTTTTTGAAGAGGTCTTGCAGTAGAAAAAACCACCCGACAGTTCTACTTTAAGTCATCCAATTCAGAGCTGAAAATATTGCTCCCGTCAGCAGTCATGGTGCACATCTTTTTTTTATTTTTTATTTGCCATCTGCTAACAAAGTGTTAAAATCTGTACTGCTTTCCAAAATGTGCCTAGGCCAGCTGCACAAGGCTGAATGCTTGAACACAATTTGAATCACATTAAAGGGCAAGCTCCACCTAAATAACTTTTTTTTTTATATTAAAGAGATCTCCTAGAGAAGATTAACCGTCTATAGAAAATTACATTTTAAAATGCATTTCTCTCATTGACAGCGAGCTAGTTGAGCTGGCTCTTGAAATCCAGACACAAGAGCCATTCGAACTGCGGTTGAGTTCAAAGTTGTGACAATTACATTTTAGTTTTTGCTAGCTCACATCACCTAATACACAGAATATTTGTAGGCAATAAAAGGCAAGTGCGAAAGCTTTTACAGATATATTTCTATAAATGACTCCTTCATAGAGCATCTTGTGTTGAAAGTGATGATATTCCCCCTGTTGTTTGGTTGTGTCTAACTCTCAGTGACCCTATGGACCACAGCACGCCAGGCACATCTGTCAGTAACTGCCCCTTTGAGCTCCAACAAGTTCATCCATCTGTCATCCCCTTCTTGCGCAATCTTTCCCAGCATCAGAGTCTTCTATAGGGAATCAAGGCCAAAACATTTGAGCATAAGCCTCATGATCATACCTTCCAGCGAAGTTTGCCTGGATTTCCTGAAGTACTGATTCATTGGATTAAATTATAGCAGTCCGAAGGATTCTAAGTAGTTTACTCCAACACCACAATTCAAAGGCTGAGCTCAGACTTCTTTATGGTCCAACTCTCACATCTGTATGTTACTACTGGGAATACCATAGTTGTATCCATGTGGACCTTTATTGATAGTTTAATATCTTTACTTTTTACAAGCTTTCCTCCCCAGAAGCAAAAGACTTTTAGTTTCATGGCTGCAGTCACCATCTTGAGATCTTGAATCCCTGGAAAATAAAATCTGTCACTGCCTACACTTCTTACCAGTCTATTTGCCAGGAACTGAAATTGCCATTTACCATGATCTTTGTCTTTTTAACTTTGAGCAGCAGAGCAACTTTTGCACGCTCTTCTTTTACCCTCATCAATAGGTCCTTTAGTTCCTCCTCACTTTTAGCCATTAAAAAAAAATAGTATCATCCGTGTATGTGAGGTTGTTGATGTTTCTTCCAGCAATATTGATTCCGGCTTTGAATTCTTCCAGTCCAGCCTTACGCATGATGAACTGTGCATGTAAGTTGAATAAATAAGGTGACAATATGCAACCTTTTCACACTCATTTTCCAATCCTGAACCATTCTGTTGTCCCATGTTCAGATCTGACTGTGGCTTTTTGGTTCACATTTAGCTTCTTCAGGAGGAGGATGAGATGATTTGGTACTCCCATCTCTTTAAGAACATGCCACATTTTGTTATGATCAACAATCTCAAATGCTTTAAAATAGTCTATAAAGCAGAAGTAAAAAAAAAATTTTTCTCTATTATCAAACGGATATTGTCAATTTGATCGATTGTGCCTCTTCCTCTGCGGAACCAGACTTGCACATCTTGTTGTTCCTAGTCCATATATTGTTGGAGTCAAACTTGTAGAATCTAAAGTATTATAGCTTGCTGGCAAGTGAAATAAGTGTAACTGGTTGATAAATGGAGCAACGCCTTTGGGGGGGGAGGGGGGGGGGATTGGGATGCAGATTGACCTTTTCCAGTCCATTGGCTGAGTTTCCCCAAATGTGTTGGCATAAGACAAGCAACACTTTCACACCATCATCTTGTAGAATTTTGATTAGTTCAATTAGGATTCCATCACCTCCTGCAGTCTTATCAGCAAGACATCTTAGGGCCCATCTTACTTTGTCCAATGAGCTGGAGATATCTTGGAGAGCAAACTATGGAGGTCATCACGGATGTTAAGACCCTTCCTGCCACCTCTTTATCTAATGTTCTGTTAAGTCCCTACCATTTTTGTCTTATCAAACCCACTTTGGCATGAAAGGTGCCTTTGAGGTCCTCAATTTTGTAGAATAATACTCTTGACTTACCCATTCTGTTAACTTCTCCGATCTCTTTTTGTAGAATGTCTCCTTGTCTCTTCTTGCTATCCTCTGGAATTCTGCACAAATCTATTCCTGTCTCCACTATCCTTCGCTTTCCTGGGCTACTTTTAATGCCAGTTTGCTTTCCTAGGGCCTGATTCAATTGCCCAATTCGTACATTTATACAGACTTAAAATCACTCTTAATATTGCTACATATTCAGCAAATATTACTTATTGGCACTAATGAATTCTTAAGTCAATAGAATGCATATAAACATTTATAAAAAAAAAAAAACACCCAAAGCCAAATTTATGAGTTCAAGGCATTTGCAAGTAGCTAATAGAATAGGGCCCTTAGTTTTTTTCTTAGTAATATTCTTTGATGCAGTTTCCTGGATAATATTGCAAACTTCGGTCCAAAGTTCTTCAGGCAATCTACCTTTCAGGTCTAGTCTCTTTAATCTATTCTTTACTTCCACTGCATATTCACAAGGGATATTATTTATTTCTTATCTGCTTTGTCTGAACTTTGTAATAAGAAGCTCATGACCTGAACCGCAGTCAGCTCCAGGTCTTGTTTTTGCCAATTGTATAGAGCTCCTCCATCTCTGACTGCAAAGTATTTAATCAATCTGGTGATGTCAATGTGTAGAGTAGTCTTGGAGGCTGTTGGAAGAGGGCGTTTGCTATGAGCAGAAAATTATCTTGACAGAATTCTATAAAGCTCTGACCGGCTTCATTTTGTACTACAAAGCCAAACATGCCACTTATTCCAGGTGTATTTTAGTTCCCTACTTTAGCATTCCAATCTCCTATGATGAGTAATATTTTTTCTTGCCGTTATAATCGAGAACGTGTTGAATGTCTTCGTAAAACTGGATTACTTCACCCTCCATGGTTGGAGCATAGACTTAGATCACTGTGATGTTAAATGCCTGGCCTTGAATTCAAATTATTCTGCCATTTATTGGTTTGTACCAAGTACTGCTTTAGCCGTTTGATTGACTGAGGGCTATAACATTTTTTCTGCGGAATTCTTGACTACAGTAGAAGATTATGGTGGTTGTCGGATGTGAAAGGTCTCATTCCAGTTCACTCAGGATATCAATGTTTAACCTACTCATCTCATTCTAGTCTACACACCCCTGTTAAAATGTCAGGTTTCTGTGCTGTAAAAAAATGAGACAAAGATAAATAATTTCAGAACTTTTTCCACCTTTAATGTGACCTATAAACTGTACAATTCAATTGAAAAACAAGCTGAAATCTTTTAGGTGGAGGGAAGAAAAATAAAAAATGAAAATAATGTAGTTGCATAAGTCTGCACACCCTCTTATAACTGGGGATGTAGCTGTGTTCAGAATTAAACAATCACATTCCAAATCATGCTAAATAGGAGTCAGCATACACCTGCCATCATTTAAAGCGCCTCTGATTAACCCCAAATAAAAATCAGCTGCTCTAGTTGGTCTTTCCTGAAATATTCTTAGTCGCATCCCACAGCAAAAGCCATGGTCCACAGAGAGCTCCAAAGCAGCAGAGGGATCCCATTGTTAAAAGGTATCGGTCAAGAGAAGGGTACAAAAGAATTTCCAAGGCATTAGATATACCATGGAACACAGTGAAGACAGTCATCATCAAGTGGAGAAAATATGGCACATTAGTGACATTACCAAGAACTGGAGCCCCCTCCAAAATGTATGAAAAGACGAGAAGAAAACTGGTCTGGGAGGCTACCAAGAGGCCTACAGCAACATTAATAGAGTTGCAGGAATATCTGTCAAGTACTGGCTGTGTGGTACATGTGACAACAATCTCCTGTATTCTTCATATGTCTGGGCTATGGGATAGAGTGGCAAGACAAAAGCCTTTTCTTATGAAGAAAAACATCCAAGCCAGGCTACATTTTGCAAAAACACATCTGAAGTCTCCCAAAAGCATGTGGGAAAAGGTGTTCTGGTCTGATGAAACCAAGGTTGAACTTTTTGGCCATAATTCTAAAAGATATGTTTGTAGCAAAAACAACACTGCACATCACCAAAAGAACACCATACCCACAGTGAAGCATGGTAGTGGCAGAATCATGCTTTGGCGCTTTCTTTCTTCAGCTGGAACTGGGGCCTTAGTTAAGATAGAGGGAATTATGAACAGTTCCAAATACCAGTCAATATTGGCACAAAACCTTCAGGCTTCTGCTAGAAAGCTGAACATGAAGAGGAACTTCATCTTTCAGCATGACAACAACCCAAAGCATACTTCTAAATCAACAAAGGAATGGCTTCACCAGAAGAAGATTAAAGTTTTGGAATGGCCCAGACCTGAATCAGATTGAAAATCTGTGGGGTGATCTGAAGAGGGCTGTGGACAGGAGATGCCCTCGCAATCTGACAGATTTGGAGTGTTTTTGCAAAGAAGAGTGGGCAAATCTTGCCAAGTCAAAATGTGCCATGCTGATAGACTCATACCCAAAAAGACTGAGTGCTGTAATAAAATCAAAAGGTGCTTCAACAAAGTATTAGTTTAAGGCTGTGCACACTTATGCAACCATATTATTATTATTTTTTTTTCTTCCCTCTACCTAAAAGATTTCAGTTTGCTTTTCAATTGAGTTGTACAGTTTATAGGTCACATTAAAGGTGGAAAAGGTTCTGAAATGATTTATCTTTGTCTCATTTTTTTACAGCACAGAAACCTGACATTTGAACAGGGGTGTGTAGACTTTTTATATCCACTGTAGCTTACCTTGGTTCATAGTTCTAACATTCCAGTCCCGTTTTGTTCTTTGTAGCAGCAGACTTTCCTTTGCCCACCAGAAACATCCGCACCTGGGTGTCCTTTCGGCTTTGGCACGGACAAATCATTGGATCTGGTGCTACTCGTAGTTGCCCTCTGCTCCTCCTCAGTAATGTGTCAAGTACCTTCTGACCGGAGGGGCTCATCTTCCGGTATATCATTATGTCTCTGGTTGTGCCTATCCATAAAGGTTTTTTTTTTTTCTTAGCAATGTTGCTGGAATGGGTTGCAGTTTCAGTCTCCAGTGGTCCTCAACTTGTCTGACCTCTCTGCCATGAACTGACCATCTTGGCTGAACCTACATTGTATAGCTCACAGCTTCATTGAAGTACACAAGCCCCTTCACCTCGACAAAGTAGCTGTCCAGAAGAGGATTCCCACGCTTAGATGCCTTTTTTTGTAGAGACGTTAAGCTTAATTTTGTTAGTCTTTCTTCATAACTTAGCCACTACATTGCACTTATTAGTCTTGTTGCCCTTCTCTGTACTTTTTCCAGCAGCAAAATGCCCTTTCTAAGAACGGATACCCAAAATTGTACTCCATATTCCAAATGAGGTCATACTAGCGATTTGTATAGTGGCAGAATTATGTTTACTTCCCTTGCTTCTATACCCTTCTAAATGCATGCTAATGTTTTACTTGCCTTTGCAGATGCTGCTTTGCATTGAGCACTATTATGTAGGTGGTTGTCCATAAGCACTCCCAAAACACTTTCTATCTGAGATTGTTAGCATTGCTGCTTCCAACAGATGGGCTTTCTCTGAGACTTATTTTAGGTGTTCAGGTGAAACTGCTCATAAGGATGTTCTAATTTGTATGACTACTCTAGGTTTGCCTACAAAGAAGCTGAAGGGAAGCAGAAAAATAATGGTATCAAGACATCAAAGGCTCCCTTGGTCACTAGGTGGCAGGTGGAGAGCAGCAAGTGTGCTGAAGTCTAAAACTTCAAGTGTTAAAAGCTACGCTGAATTTTATTCAAATACAGATTTTTTTGTTAATCAGTAACTAAACAAATAAAACCTTATCAAATAAGCACTACAGTGGGCCATTAAGACAAAGGACTCATGAGTAGCTTAAAGAACTACAAAGTTCCCCTGTATGTGCTCTGCACCATTAGATAGATGCAAAAAAAAAAAAAAAGCATAGTGAAAAAGTGTTTTACTTTTGAGAAATGTATGCTGACTTGATGGATTTATGATCAATTGAAGTCAGGCTATTTCACGGTGTTGCCTCTGCCAGAATGAACTCTGTACCACATGAAAATAAATATTATTAATCAGGTGCAGAAGCTTTCAGTGATTGAATGGGACTGTAATGTCGTAACTATATTCTCGCAGCAAAGTACTTTGCAATGAAATAAAATCTTTAAAACAGATTACTTATCACTGTACAGCTATATTTTGCTTATAAAAAAGGGAGTATAAATCCATAATTAAATGTAAAACAGTTACAGCCTTATTTATACAAAGTCTTGTCAGAGGGCTTCAAGGGCTATACTAAAAAGACAATATCAAGTCCATTCCTGAACATTTTTAAAAATGAAAAAAAAAAAAAAAATCATACATGACTTTCCATCCTCTAACTCAGTGATCCTCAACTCCATTCCCCCAGGGAACACTAACAGTTCACATTTTAGGTATGTGCAGCTTATCAGAGGCTCAGTAATTCTGTTTAACCACCTGCTGAGCCTTACTTTTTTTTTATTTTTTATTATTGAATGCCCAGGTGTGCTCTAGTGCATCTCGTGACATTCGTGCTTTACCAGTGTGAGCACCGATGAAGCCTTCAGGTCCCTCCGCCTTGAGGACCCCTTTGTTCTTCTGGGCTACGGCCAGGAGTTCCAAAAGAACATCGTTCTCCTCCCTCACCCTAGGAATGAGGGGGGTCTTTCCACGTCTTCGGCCGGAGCCCTCAGTCGGGGACTGGATCTTCACCAGGATAGGCAGCTGCCACCAGCCTACCCTGGTTTAGACTCTGGGGGAGCAGCCGCCACCAACTCTGCCCAGGCCATACCTAAGGGGTCCCCGGCCATAAGGTCCCGCCCTCAAGGAGGACTAGCAGGATCCCTTAGGCTCAACCGGTGAGTGGAGTGCGTCATGCCCAAATCATATATCGTGCTCAAAACGGTGCTGTGCCAAAAAAATCATAGGTGATGGTGCCAGCATCAGATGAGGCAGCTGCCATCTACCCCATCTGACTTAGTGCAACCGGAGAGACAGCTCTCACAAGACTCTCTATTGTGCACCCCAAGCACTTAACCAAAGTGCTCCCCCAACCCGAAGGCTGGGGGCAAAATCAAAAATAAAGGAACCCCCCACGAACCATAAGATCCTGGCCGGGGGGCCCAGAAATAAAAAGTTATTTGTGCACTGTGCTATTCTGGGGGAGTCTGAGTGGCTCCCCTGAGTCTGGGCATTCAGAACTACTCGGCCCCTGGCCAGACCAAGATTTCCCCCCTCCTCATGACTGTGATGCAGTTCAGCCATTTCAGAGGAGGTACTACACTTGATCTTAGCCAAAAGGCTGAGAAGCGGATTAGCTTACTTGTGCTCAAGCAGACCCAATATGTGAACTGTTGGTGTGTCTCAGGACTGGAGTTGAGGAGCACTGCTCTAACTGATGTGCAGAGCACATATGGTGACTTTGGCCATCCTTTATTTTAGGACCAGTGCCTACTAGGAGGATCTAGTTTAATCCTCATCAGTTACAGTGTGCTGCAACATGTGACAAAAGAAACAGAAAATATTTAGGAAAACAAATTCTGTTGCGAAAATGTAGTTTCAAAATTTGCTCGGGCCACAAATTATGTTCTGACTTGCTGCGGTATATAGGTTCACAGAGAATCGAATAATATAATCTTTATATTGCATTGTTTGCAATGCTCAACATCCTCCATATAAGTACACAAAAAATGACCTCAGAATAACTTGAAGATAGGAAAAGTACTAGGCAAGAAGATATTAAGTACTGATAAGGCGACTATATATATGGGGGGGGGGGGGAGAAACTATGTTGAATTAAAATTAACATCTATACTTTTAAATTTGTTTGCGAAAGATGAAATATTTTGTTCCTACTTGCTTAATTTGCCTCATGTTCTTCTTTACTCAAATTCCAACCCCATCGTGTTTAGTGGCTGCTGGCAAGTGTAGCCATCCACACAGGTGCACAGGCAGCATTTACAGCATGACAGGGGGAGCAACTGGATATGCACTAATTAAATCACTGGTGAGTGTAGCCATTCACACTGATTAACAGGTTACATTTACAGCATGACAGGGTGTGCCTCTACAGTCTGCTGTCAGTGTGATTCACCCCCTAGCAGGAAAGGAGTACATTATTAAACAATGTAATACATGCTACTGTACAGAACACAAAGCTCTTGCAGTGCTAAAAAAAAAAAAAAAAAAAAAAAAAAAAAAAATTGTTCTATATATTGAGTTAGGAAAGTATAGTTATTTTTTGTCAATGGAAGAGTTGTGTGTGTGTGTTACACAATAATATATATATATATATATATATATATATATATATATATATATATATATATATATATATGTGTATTTCACTCTGTTTAGTAATGTTTCCCTTCCAACACCTGTAATATTGTAAGTGCACCATGTCCAGCGGTGTGCATGGCTACTACCACCAGAAAATGTGCCCATACAGTTGCAAGCACAAGTTAAACAAGATGGAATAAAAACCATGAGGGGTAGATGGCAGGCCCTTGACTTCGCAACATAAGCAAGTAAGCCCAAAATATTTCACTAGAATGTTTATAAGAATGTATAGAAGAGATTAATTTTGATCCAATATAAAAAAAAAAGAACATTTGCATTTTAATAGCACGACTAATGCATGACAGAAGCCAATCTTATTTATAGAATACTTTATTAGTTCCTGTAATCAAACCCAGATAATGTAATTAAAGAGCTTACATATTTAATACAATGCATTTATCTCCTTTTCCTCTTGACACATTGTAAGGGGAGAAAGGAAAAACTGAGCAGAGCTAAGATTGGCTGTGAATTCTGTACAATGCCAACGAGATTGAGAGGGAGAACTTTAATCCTATACAGTCCCCCTTCAATTACATACAAAAAAAAAAAAAATAGATAGATAGATGACATCACAGCTAAAAAGAAAACAAAATGTGTATGTATAGAAGTGTGTATATATATATATATATATATATATATATATATATATATATATATATATATAAATATATACCAACACACACAAAGCAAACAAAAAATACAAAAAAACTGCAGCTTTTCGGCCTGTACCTGTTCCGTTTAATAACTCAAGTAATGCTGTCATGAAGGTTTAAACATGATCAGTTATGACAATAATGGAATTCATTATTCTGGTATTTCACAGTGGATTCTTGTTAGTGTGTGAGTTGGAGCAGGCATTTCAGTGATAAGGGAAAGAACAGTGTTAACCGTTAATCTGCATTTTGAATTTATTATTACTTGTAACCATAAATCCCCTTCAATGCAAGCTAGGCGTTAAAATATTATTGTGGCAAGGTATTACTTATAGATTGCCTTTTTACTTTTTAAACCACTCGTCATATTGTTTTAAGAAGAGGTTTCAGATTTATTTATACATATGCTATTTTTTTTTTTTGCATCTGGTAAAGGCAACTACACCAACTAAATGCTCATCTCGTGACCAGGTGTGTTAACTTCCCTGGATCGGAAAATTAAGTAAACATCTCTGCAAAGAAAACAAAAATACAGGAAACAAAAAAAAAATAATCTTCAATAAAAACACCAATGACAACACAGCCTCAATTTACAAATTTTAGAATGTACAGCCTTGTATTTTCTCTAAACCACAAAGGATTTTTTCCATTTTGTTTTATTTAAAAAAAAAAAAACAACAAAAAAGTCACTGACTTGATTTTTTTTTCAGCAGAAAACAATAATCTTCTGGTCACAGGGAGATTGGGTATTAAAAGATACAGTATACAGATATTTTTTTGAAAAATGTAAGACAGCAGCATTATAGTAAAGAGTTGGCATGGTTTAAACTGTTCTAGCTTAGCAAGAGTGGGATACATCAGCAGCAAGGCCACTTTCTGTGGACCAGAGTTAATGACAACATTATAATATGTGATAAATATGCAAGAAGCTGAGGCTGTTTGGGTATGAACAGACAGCTCAGGTACTTAAACGCCTTGGATTTCATTTGAATCTGCATACTTATTATGCATATTGGCCAAGAGTAGCATATACTCCTTGAAGTCAGAGACTGCTGAATTACATGCACAGAAAAAAATGGAA
>CM050170.1:129607077-129609577 GCA_027410445.1 Discoglossus pictus
AAGTATATTACACAATTTCATCTGCCAATTAAAAAAAAATAAAAAAATTCTAGTCTAATTGTATGTGTATTCCCTTAATATACAGATCACACTACTGTTTAAGTTTGGTAAAATACTGCAATTCTTTCATCTTCAAGGACAACTTCAGCTTAGTATACAGAAGGGCTAAACCTCATCTAACTTTCTGCAGTATTGTTCTTGGTTAAATAAACGGCTTGATATCTATTTTCAGTTTGATAGAAATGGGTACCTCATGGAGGTATTAAAATGCAGAAAACTTACAAATAAAACATAATTATAGTAGGTTGTTCTCATCAAACGAGACCACTTTTGAAAAGGATAGTGCTGCATTTTTAAAATGATTCTAAGGACAACTAATCACATTTATTTTAACAGATACATAGACCACCCATGAAATTCATGCTGTTAAAAAGGTATATAAAAGTGAGCTGGGTTATTAATGCATCTGATAGAGGAGAATTTATAGTGTCTGAAAAAAAATGTTTGCATGAAAACACTCCAAATTAAACCGTTCGCCTGAAGTTTGCTGAATTTCTTGCATTTGCAAACTGTTTTCTCTCAATTTTACATTTCAAACATCTATAAGAACAAATGTAATAGCAAAATAAGTTAACAGAAATAAAATATGATCGGTCTAACCAGTAATATGCAATTGTAAGACACATGCTCATTTAAGTTACTCTCACCTTGCCAGGGGCAGCAATCATGCCATGTTGATTGCCTGCAGCGATGAGCCCTCTATAAGCCTGGTTCACTTGACCTGCCCTAGAAAGATTCTGATGCTGAGCCTGTGGTGCTGGCTGTAGAGTCTGGGGTAAAGCAATGAGAGGCTGTCCAGAAGAACCAAAATTCTGCAAAGATAGTTGTGATCCTTGCAATGGGACGGTCATCTAAAGGGCCAAAATGAAAAAAAAAAAATTTACACATACAAAACACTTATTCCTGGTCTTACACTAAATCTTTATTAATTATATGCAGCCATTTCAGCCCATACGGTTAAGACATATGGCAATAAGATATATTTGCCTGGATAACTGCCAGCAAATAAAACGTCAAATAATTCTGGCATCTGTCTAGGATTTATCATGAATCCTACATTGATAGAGAAAAGAGAAAGCAGAGGACAAAAGCTGTCGTGGTGAAATTGAATGGCTTAAGAAAATGTATTTTCTCTTGACGCAAAGATAAAAATCTGGCATCAGCAAGAAAGCTTGCTTTAAGAAAAAACACTTTTTGGTGGGCTATCAGCATGTATTTTGTAAATCATGTTACCCTGAAGCCTTCACATATTTGCATTTTTTTTCCAGTCTGCTGTCCAGGTAATGGTTCTTTTCTCTTGTGGTTGGAAGGGATATAAGACAGCCTAGACACTTGATGCCGTTTAAAAGTGTATACGTAGTAGAGTTAAGGGAGAATGATATAGGTTTCTCTAAAGAGATACATTTTGTAGAGAGCATTCAAAGATTTGAAAAATAGCAGAGACTGCAATGAAGCATAAGGCATTTCCAAAGAAATGGAGAAAGCAACAGTAGAAAAATGGTGGTGAACATCATGAGCAGATGAGGTGGGCCAGTTTGGAGATTATCTGGAAACAATCCCTGGGGAAGTTGATGGTTTGTAGGTTAGGATGGAGACAAAACGGTTCATTCAGTTGAGTGGGTATGTTCAGATGAATACAAAATATATGGGGTAGTGCTTTTGTCAAGATAGTAAATGATGTTCGTCAGCCATATCTTGTGTAAGAAAGGGACATTTTGGAGAAGTTCAAAAAATCTGTCGTAAGTCATCCTTAGAAACACAGAAAAAGTACCAAACGTCTTTTATTGATTTAGTTAGCATGCTGCGTAATCACACAGCAGTAGATAGCATGCAAAGGAAGGGAATGATCAATTAGGCAAACTTATTAACATATAATCATAAATTTGATTTGTTAAAATTTGTTGGAAAAAATGTTTGTTGAAAACTTTTTTTTTTTTTTAAACACTACCTGATATCTTGGAGGGTGTTTTAATTGCTCAGCTTGACACCCTTCGTTGAAGTTTGGCTTCTGTGTTTGCCAGTCTTTTTAGGTGCACCCACATAGGTAATGTGCGTAATTTATATATATATATATATATATATATATATATATATATATATATATATATATATATATATATATATACATACACACACACACACACACACACACACGCATACATACATACATATATATACATGTGCATACCCAAAAACCTGCAAACGGGTGACCACATAACACCTTTTTCCACAATGCTTGATTCTGCAGAGTAAGAACACTAGCAGCTTTTGAGCATATTGTAATGACCTACTCTTATATTTCAGTTGCAGTGGGAAGTGATTTTACAGGAGTATCAGCTTACGAAACCAAATGGGTGTCTAATTCAAGCAACCCTCTACCTCTGGCTGCAACCTGAAAATGAGCACTGTATAAAGATCTGCCTGCAAGCCCTAACAGTGT
>CM050170.1:130268665-130458665 GCA_027410445.1 Discoglossus pictus
CAGATGACCCACAGCCTGGCCAGGCTGTCCAGGGAGTGAGGAGGCACCACATGACATCGGAGCACCTTCAGGTCAGGCTGCTCAGACATGCCATGGTCCCCAGCCCAGCATCAACGGGGATCTCACAATCCCCCAGCCAAGAGCAGCCTGGCCCCTCCTCTCCTCCCATGTGTCCGCCACCGCCCAGACCACCGCTGCCTGGCACCGCCCGCCCCCCCTGCCCTCCCCCCCCACCATCACCACCAGAGGGGAGACGGAGGATGGGCACAGGTGATGTGGGTCCTGGGCCCAAGCGGAGGAGGACATAGGGTCTCATTCAATTGCAATGTGGCCGATTGCTAAGGGATCAATTTGAGCACAGAGCATATTTTCTACAGATGTTTGTAGTTAGTGAACTTCTCTCCAAAAGCAAGGTCTTCACTAACTACAAACGTCTGTAAATAAATATATGGTCTGTGCTTATATAGAGCCCTTTTCAATCGGCCATATCGCAATTGAATGACGCCCATAGGGTCTGCAGACATGTTTTCGCCTTCTCAACAGCACTCCTCAGTGACCATCAATTGGTCACAGGTTAAACACAACACAAAGGGCCTCATTAAAATGTGATTTGGGCAATTGAATAGGGCTCTATATAAGCACATAGCATATTGGTTTTACAGAAGTTTTTAGTTAGTGAAGACCTGGCTCTTGCATAGAAGTTCCCTAACTAAAAACTTGCTTTCAAAAAGATGCTGTGTGCTTATATAGAGCCCTATTCAATTTGTTACATAGCAATTTAATGAGGCTGTTAATTAGTAGTGTGACCAATACATTGTCACTAAGGAGTGCTGTTGAGAAGAGATGCTGCAGGCCCTATGATGTTTTCAGGCCTTATTTTTTAGGTTTTGTCTTTTTTTTTAATTTTTTAATTTTAGGTCCATGAAGGCATCTCCTACATCTGCAAGCATTGTGGAGGAATTATGAGGTGGAGGGTTTTCCCAGTGCCTCTCAGGTAGACATGCCTTCAATGGCAGCCCCCTTAACATGTAGCTCCCACAATCTTAAAGCTATCATATAGCCACATATCTCCAACATGATTGTTGGTAGCTTAAATGTAGACTAATACCGCTATGGCGGTGGACTTGCAAAGTCTCACAATGGCATGTTAATAACAGCCAGCATTAATATATGCACTAGTGACGCATGTGATCCTGACCTCAATAGCAGTCTGAGAACAGATCTTTGGGTCTGATGTAAGAAACAGTGAATCTGGCTGCTGACCTTTGTGTCCTCTCCATAATAATGGCTATTTGCCCATATTTCTGATTATCCACAGACCTAGCTAATGGTTAGTAAAGCTTGCAGATGGGAATCAGGTGAGTTGGTATATTGGTACAGTATTTAGAACTGTACTGTACATACATCGTGATTCTAAATTGTTTTGGATCCTCCTCCGCATTTTTTGATTTGAACACTTCTTTCAGATCTTTGTTTGTTCAACACACTGTATGTGTGAAACTGGATTGGATTACACAGTCCAAAGGTTGAATCATCTGTTTAATTGAGCAGATCTAGTTACAAGTTGTATGTGCTATGCACATAAATGGTTTCTTCAGTTAAATGAAGAGATTTCTGGTTCCGGTTGCAGCATGTGACCCTGGTAGGTGCTATGCATCATGCTTATTCTAGACTATTAGATTGACCCCTGTAGGTTTCCCCTTTTTTCCAGCCTCTTGCTCTTCAAGGACCCGCCCACACCACACCCATGATATTAATGCAGTTTTGACCACTGCTGATTGTGGTCTGTGTATCAAATAAAGCTTTGTTATACTGTTATGTGAATGCACAATCTTGACCACTGCTGATTGTGGTCTGTGTATCAAATAAAGCTTTGTTATACTGTTATGTGAATGCACAATCTTGACCACTGCTGATTGTGGTCTGTGTATCAAATAAAGCTTTGTTATACGGTTATGTGAATGCACAATCTTGACCACTGCTGATTGTGGTCTGTGTAAAAAATAAAGCTTTGTTAGACCTTTCTGACTGCGTCCATGTGTTATGAATATGTTTGGTTCAGGGAAATCCACATGCATTACATTAGTGTCACATTCCTCTAAATGTAAACTGATGAGCCATAGTTAACATGCAATAGATCAATACATCTAAAACTGTTGAGGAGTCAGAATAGCTTGAGATATCATCTGATCCCAAATATCATATCTACTACTAATATAGGGTTAATACCCATGACAAGTCTGATAAGCGATACTGTGGAGTAGGAACATTCCCCTGAGGGCCTACAATGAATAGGACAGGTGACACTGGAGTGCTTTTCCAGTTCCTTCTCTAGTTGATTGGGATTAGTCTGACCTCTCTGATAAGATGTACCCCCCTACACTGGCCCGATGTAGGCTAGCTCACAGCTTCATTGAAGTACACAAACCCCTTCACCCACATCACTTAGCATATGTGTGAATACAGTTAGTTGCCCAATAATGAACATGCATTGGCTAAATATCCTTTGGTTATCATATGTTGTAATGGTCATGCACATGCCAATCTGACAAACCATGCTGCAACATGCATAATATGATTAAAGCCACACTACCCAATTCAATATCAAGAGTAAAACATGAGTCAGGTCATATGAACCCTTTGCCACGCACATGAGCTCTATTGGGATCCCTTAAATCTCTATCTAATTGCATATACATCTAGCTCATCACATCTACATTAGAGAATACAAATAGTGGCCAAATCAGACCGCCACTTGGCATATATCAAGTACCAGGGGAATATTTCATTATATGTGGTTAAGTTCTTCAGTTGTGTCCGACTCTCCGTGACCCTATGGACTGCAGCACATTCAGCTAGGTCTCTGCCTTTGCTGTTCTCCAAAGTTTGAAGGCCAAAGAGATTGGAGTGGGTTGTCAGTTCCTTCTCAAGTGGATTGGACCTTGTCTGATCTCTCTGCTATGACCTGCCCACCTACAGTAGCTCCCAGCTTCATTCAGGTACACAAGCCCCTTCACACTACTTAGCAATGCTGAAGGGGACCAGGGTAACATGCACCACACATATCTACTCTGACCCATCAGGAAGGGCCGCAAGCTCTGGGATCGACAGCAAACTCACCGCCATCAGGCATAATCTCTGCTACGCCCATCCTGGTGGGAGCCATGTGCCAGGTGTCTAGTTATTCCCATTTGGTGAACCTCGAAACTGTTCTGCTATTTATCACTTTACATGGGTGAGGGTTGCTAAGTGGTGGTGTGGTGGTGAAGCAGCTTGTGTACCTGAATGAAGCTGTGAGCTACTGTAGGTGGGCAGGTCATAGCAGAGAGATCAGACAAATCCCAATCCACTAGAGGAGGAACTGACAACCCACTCCAATCTCTTTGGCCTTCAAACTTTTGAGAACAGCACAGGCAGAGACCTAGCTGAATGTGCTGCAGTCCATAGGGTCACTGAGAGTCAGACACAACTGAAGAACTTAAGCACATATAATGAAATATTCCCCTGGTACTTGATATATGACAAGTGGCGGTCTGATTTGGCCACTATTTGTATTCTCTAATGTAGATGTGATGAGCGAGATGTGTATTCTATCGTTGATCAACCATATAGCGTGCATCGAATGTGCGCTGTCATCTACGCACCGACACATGCGCGCATCATCAACAGCAGGCCCGAGAGGAGGCTAGCGGATCTAATGATTAGGATTAGGCAGTGGGGTGTAAGGATTAGGATTAGGCTGTGGCTACAAGGGTTAGAAGGGTTTATGGCATTAGGTCATATCACTTGCGCCCTTTCATCGACGGCCAACAGTCCAAAATATTAGAACTGCGCAATGATGTGGGACCACTCATGTCAGCTGCATGTTGTCAAAACACATTTGCTGTGCGCGCCAATATTGGGGTGACATATTCTATTATGGGGCTGTTTTAGAGGCTACAATGGAACCTATATGTGTGCTGACCAATCAAACATATGAGGAATATTAAACTAATTTGAAGTCTTGTTAATTTGTAGGCTGTAATGCTTGGGCCTCCATTTTAGGGTTACAGCAGTTACATGCAGACTGCAAAAACCGTAACAAAATGGATACCTTTAACCTCCAAGCACGTACGGCCTTTAAAAACGAGCTGCGGGCTTGGAGGACAGCCCGCACGGGCTTGAATACGGAGCTACGGGCTTGGTCAGTGAAGTCCGTGGGACTTGTACGGATTTTAAAATCAAAGTACAATTTGGCGATGTGCAAGCTTGAGAATGTTTGGCTAGTAATCCTCATGCCCCCCCATTATGTTCCCCATCATTTACAGTGCTTTGCAGTGCTGGATTGAATATATATTGGCTATTACAATGCTTGGTTTGCGGCCCTCCATCTCCAAACCCGTACGGGTTTGAACAAGGACCAGCCCGCGGAACTACGGGACGTAAAGTAATCCGTGAATAATATATCTGATTTGGGCTGATGTGCAAGCTTGAGAGGGTGTTGCTATTAATCCTCGTGTCCCCCATTATGATGCCTAGCATTTACGGAGCTTTACAGTGCATTCTCGATTTTATATTTGCATTTTCAGTTTTCGGACTTTGCGGCCGGAAAACAAGATTTACGGGCGCTGTGAAAAAGCTTCCGGCCGTTTGCATGATATGCGGCTGGCCGGAAGGGGATATCCTTGCGGCGCCGTATAATTGAATTGCAAGGTAAAAGTAGCTCTACACGGGGCCGTAAGATGGCCGCAAGGAATCGCAGCTTTGCGGCCGTTTTACGGCCAATAATTGAATGAGGCCCTTTGTGTGGGAGCCATTAACTCCTTTATGTTCCTGAAAATCGATTTAAGCTGGTTTAGTCCAGAAATAGGTGTATATCACATATAATATTTTTCAAATTGCAATTCGTTGTCATGCTTGCGAGCCTCGCGAAGCAAGGCGAGTCGTTAATGCATAGAAGCCTTCCAAGCTTTGAGCAAATAGGCGATGAGCGCCAAAGGAGCCCATCGCCCTGTGAGCCTCACAAAGCGAGGCGAGCAGTTGACATGTTGAAACACGCAGGAGTTTGGAGCACTTAGGCGATGAGCACCAAAGGCGCTCATCGCCCAGGTGAGCCGTTGAGGCATTGAAAAACGCGGGACTTAGCCTGCAAACAGTTAAGAAATGCGGGAGTTACTTAGGCTGCAAGCAGTTGAGAAACGCGGGACTTAGAAAAATAAAATCCGACCTCGGAATCTCAGGAGCAAAAAAAACGACCCCGAAAAATATGACTTTAACCGCCGAACCGCCGGAATAGAAAAACACAAAAAACAAGACAAGATGTCCAAATAAAATAAAAAAAACACTTATACACAGCACGGGGGGAACGCCAGGACCCCTGGGAGTGAGGTTGCATGCAAATTTAAGCCAAAATTGGCAAGTTTCGTCACTCGAAAATCGGCTAAGCGAGAAAAAATATGGCGCAAATCACTGCCAGGTACGTACGATTTTGCCAGGAACGTAGGCGATACACAATATACCATTACAACAGACGGAA
Source organism: Discoglossus pictus (assembly GCA_027410445.1). NCBI lineage: Eukaryota > Metazoa > Chordata > Amphibia > Anura > Alytidae > Discoglossus > Discoglossus pictus. The sequence goes on from CM050170.1 coordinate 130,274,181, forward strand.
AATGCTTGCGAGCCAAGCAACATATAGAAAAAATTCTGGCATTTTACATCACTAACTTGCAAATAATAACATTACAATTCTCAAATGGTGCTTTACACGCCTAAACATACGGTTTGCTCTCGCACATGCAGCCTATTTACACTGCACACTTGCTGACACTCTCTCCTCAGGTGATCAACAGTCCAACTGTGCATTTTCAGATAAAGAAAAATCCAAACAGATTGTTAGCTCTTCAGGATATTGATTGCTGCATATTAAATATAAATATATATATATATATATTTTTATGGCTGGCCTTTTTGACATTTGGGACTAGTGATGTCGCAAACATCAAATTTTCCATCAAATGTTCGCGAACAGGCGAACCCGGCGAACCGCCATAGACTTCAATGGGCAGGCGAATTTCAAAACCCACAGGGACTCTTTCTGGCCACAATAGTGATGGAAAGTTGTTTCAAGGGGACTAACACCTGGACTGTGGCATGCCGGAGGGGGATCTATGGCAAAATTACATAGTTGATGCAGAGTCTGGTTTTAAGCCATAAAGGGCATAAATCACGTAACATTCCTAAATTGTTTGGAATAACATGTTTTAAAACATCAGGTATGATGTTGTATCGATCAGGTAGTGTAAGGGTTACACCCGCTTCACAGTAACAGACTTATCTCCCCTTTTAATGCACCGCAAACAACCACAAACAGTCCCTTTACACAACCGCAAACTCCCCATTTGCACAAGGTTGGATACCAAGCTAGCCATGTCCCGTTCCTTGTCCTCACTGATGTCATTGAAGGTCTCTTCCTCCACCCAGCCACCAAGGGTCCCCGAAAGGTGACAACAAGCCCCCTGGGGCGCATGCTGTGTTTGGTCTTCCACCTCCTCAAAGCCCCCTTCCTCCTCTGACTCCTCTTCTTCAGACTCCCAGAGTCTGGGGGCTTCCACTGCCCAGCATGGAAGATTATACACAGGTCAGAGTCTGGGGGCTTCAACTGCCCAGCATGGAATCTTATACACAGGTCAGAGTCTGGGGCCTTCCCCTGCCCAGCATGGAAGATTATACGCGTTGCCTCTGTCTGCGTTATTATAAGGTGTGTACTGTTAAGTAGTACTATTCCTATCGGTTTAATCCCTGTTACGTCCACTATTAGGGGACGTGTATATGGCATTGATTTTTGGAACAGGGAGATGGAAAAAGATGCTTGGTCGGACCTCCTACTTCTAATTTGGGGCACTGCACGTGCAATGTAATGTGCCACCAGATAGAAGTGTCACTGTGCACTGGCAAAAGTTGGCAGAGTAGGCGCTGTAGGCCTCACATACACGCCTGTAGGCAGGCAACTGATATTCAATCGATTACAGTAAAAAAAGGGTTCTTTTATTTCACTGTACACTAGGTTGCACCAGATATGAGTGTCACTGTGCACTGGCAAAAGTTGGCAGAGTAGATGCAATAGGCTTCACACACACGCCTGTAGGCAGGCAATTGCTATTCAATCGATTACAGTCAAAAAAGTGTTGTTTTATGTCACTGTGCACTACGGTTTCACCAGATATGACGTATCACTGTGCACTGGCAAAAGTTGGCAGAGTAGATGCAATAGGCTTCACACACACGCCTGTAGGCAGGCAATTGCTATTCAATCTATTACAGTCAAAAAAGTGTTGTTTTATTTCACTGAGCACAATAGAAGCTGTTAGGTGTTAGCCTGTCACACACACACGCTGGCAGGCATATGCAATTAGATTACACAGAAAAAAATGACAAAATAAAATAGATTTTGTTCTAGCCCTAAAAAGGGCTTTTTGGGTTGCTGTCCTTGCAGCAGATAACAGATGAGTCCTTCAGATCTGTAGTGCAAGCTAAATACACAGCCTGGCTATCTATTTTCCTATTAAATTAGCATAATCTCCAATATATGTCCTCTCTCAACGAATGTGGCTTCAGAATGACTCTAAAATGGATGCTGTCCTTTAGATGTAAGGCTCTGGAAAGGAAGTGTATGCTGCTGATTGGTTGGAATGTGTCTGCTGACTGTGAGGTGCAGGGTCAAAGTTTCCTCAATGATAAAGAATAGGGGGCGGACCGAAAAGCGCATGTTTTCGCCGTTCGTTGCGAACGCGAACATGCGAAAATCGCCTCGAATAGTTCTCCGGCGAAATGTTCGGGACATCACTAGTTGGGACATTACTAGGCTGCAAAATGAGGCAGAAGAGAGCTTTACTGCAAGATTACCTCCCACATCAGGTTGATTTGAACACCAGAACTATCTTTAGGGATCTACAAATGACCCTTAGAAAGCAGATCAGAACTGCATGAGAGATTAGCAGTCTTAAGAATTATATTAGGAATGAAATCATATCTAGTGGTCTTAGAATCCAAGTGCTCCCAACTTCTAACCTTACTGACAATATGTTTTTTTTTAAAAATGGCAAGAGATTATTTTACAGTGCTCCTTGGAGTTTATGAATTTAATAGTAGAAACTGAACAAGCTAATTTAGAAAATATCAACTCAGAATTACCAAAATACAGAAAATGCAGATGCCCTTAAAGAAACAACAGAATGTGTTAATAATTGCACTAGGCTACAAGAAAACCTAGAAAGATTCAAAAGAGAGATTAAGGAATGGAAACAAAAAATATATTTCCGTGACCCAAATGACTATAAAACGAGAAGAATATATAAAAATCTTTCTGGTTACACCAAAAAACAAGTAACCACTGACATAAGTTCATCAGACTATGAACAGTCTGAGATAGAAGAACAAAACCCAAGATCTGAGGGCCATATATATAACTAGTGACTTGCCCGTCAAAAATGATGGCAATAACATTTGAATGCTGGCAATGCTGCTTGCCACCCAATGTGAGAACCTTCGGCGCTCATTGTGAGTCTCTTCCCCTGGCAAGAACCATATAGTCCCACGGGCTGCTCTCTGTTGCTGACCTATGGGCCGCAAATGCAGCCCTACGGCCTGCATTGCAGCCCTAGGGGCTTCAAACGGCTCGCCTCGCTTTTATTCCAAAGAAAGCCACAACAATGTTTTTTTTTAGAGGGAGACCAAAGTTTCAGAAAAGAAGCATACAGGAATCCCAGACAAAGGTCGAATCAGTTCTCCTAAATAAATGGACAAACAGAAGAATGAATTACAAATCATAAATCTATCTTATTTTGAATTAAATGCCCATCATATATCGGTCTTAAAAAAGGGATTATCTTTTGTACCATCTTTTAATTCCAATTTATTTTCAAACATCAAAGACCTAAACTTATTTTTAAGGAAACTGGCACTGCATAAGTTCTAAAAGATCAAAAAAGACAAAGAATATCTAAATATGGGGATAGGAGAAGATGATTTAGAGGATTTCTCTATATTCATCTCTTTATTGGAAGAAAATGAAGGGATGTTAAAAGAAAAAGAGAATCCACATTCACAACTCTTCAAGAAAAAAAGTAAATTTACACCCTCACTAACTGAATATGCAAACTTTAGTTTATTGGGCAGCAAGTCACCATGGAGTTGGAAGAAAAATCTAAGCAGGCAAGAGAAACCAGATTTGAGAGAACTTGAATTATGTGATACTATTCAAATTAAAACCTGCTGATAAAGGAGGCAATATAGTCCTCATGCAAACTGAGGACTATAAATGAATGTGTAAAAAGACACTAAATGATGAAACAATTTATGAGATACTCCAAAATAATCCCACTCCTGAGAACATGATGACATTAAAGGGCGTTTTGGATGAAGCATTACAGAATAAAATCATAGTTAAGAATACTTATGAATATCTCCTACCTGGGAAACCAACATTATCAACCTTTTATGCACTACCCAAGGTGCATAAGAAGGTTACACCTGTCCCTGTAATATATCACAAAATTGTAGTTTCTTCCTAAATTATCATCTTACAAACCTGGTGACAAGTGACCTTCATATCTAAGAGACACATGCAATACATTAAGGGCTCTAGAACATCTCTCAGTACCAGAAGATGTCTGGCTGATTGGAATAGATGTAGAGGCCCTTTACAGCAGCATACCACACAAATCGGGTATAACAGCAGTTCTACATTTTTTCAAAGCTGAAAGAAAAGACATGGAACAATTCAATGAGTTCCTTATAAGATTGTTAGATTTTGTACTAACTAAAAAACTAAAAACTACTACTATCTTTGGAGGTAATTGGATACACCAGATCAAGGGGATGGCCATGCGCCCCAAACTATACAAACATTTTCCTAGGCTGGTGAAATTAATCAACACAAAATAACATTTCTAGATCTGGTGATTAAAAAGAACTCCCAAGGTAGAATTAGTACAACTACATATAGAAAAAGTACTGCTACTAAAAATGTACTGCACTGGACAAGCCAACATTTCCAGCCTGAGAAGAGGGGGATCCCAAAAAGGCAATATTTAAGAATTAGAAGGAACTGTCGCACAGAAGAGGAATTTAAAGTAGAAGCACAGGAACTTAGAATGAGATTTAGAAACAGAGGCTACCCAAATAGGTGTTTAAAAAATGCCTATAAGTGGTAGGATTGTGATAGGACAGAACTGATCAGTGTACATAAAAAAAGGAAAAGGAGAACAATAATGATAAGTCAATAAGATGTATCCTCACATATGATCAAAATTCCCGAAGAAATTAAAAGGATTTTTGCAAAGCATTGGAATTTATTAAAAATGGACAGTAAGTTTAAAGATGTCCTCACACCTCAGGTAAACATAACCTACCGGAGAGATAGAAACCTAAGGGACAGATTAGCGCATATTCACCTTAACGAAAAATATACAAAACAAACCTGGTTGCAACCACTAAACGGATGTTACAAATGAGGAAAATGTAAATTCTGCAAATTTATAAGACCTTCTAAATTGTATTTACATCCGAAAACCAAAGAGAGTTTCCCAATCAAAGGTTTCTATAATTGTTGCACGACCGGAGTGATATATCTATCGCAATGCGTTTGTAATAAGATCTATGTCGGCAAAACAAGCAGACAGCTAAGACGCAGCACAGGGGAACATGTGTATGCCATCGAAAAAGACCTTGACACACCCCTAGCCAGACATATGAAAATCTTTCACAACAAAAAGAGTAGCCTCTTAAAATTCTATGCCATTAATGGCGCTACTCTTGGCCCTATAAAAGGCAACATAGACCGGGTACTACTAAAAAAAGAGCCAATGGATCTATAAACTACATGCCCAACAAAACAGATGGCCTTAATGAGGGTTTTAGTTTCAGTGCTTTTCTCTGAATGGTAGACTCTGCATAGCATTCATGCAATATTAATTCCTCATCTTCCAGACCCTTTTGAGTCCTTATAAATATGTAATATAAAAGTCCACATGGGCTGAGTATGTGGATTCTCAATTATCTTTAACACATTCCCATCCCTAAAGGGAACATGAGAATTTTGAGATATATTATCTATTTTATAAACTCCCCATTGTACAGTGCCCTTTTAAGTTTATGCAAATATGAACATAGATGCCCTTATGGATTGAGTATGTGGGTTTTTTGATAAACCTTAATATATCATACCGTGCCTTGCAAAAGTATTCTCCCCCCTTTACTTTTTACATATTTTGTGACATTACAGCCTTAAGTTCAATGTTTTGTTAATCTGAATTGTATGTGATGGATCAGAACACAATAGTCTAAGTTGGTGACGTGAAAAAGCCCATAAAAAGCTCTCATGCAACCAATTACCTTCAGAAATCACATAATTATTGAAACGATGTCCACCTGTGTACAATCTAAGTGTCACATGATCTGTTATTACATATACACACCTTTTTTTATAGGCCCCAGAGTCTGCAACACCTAAGCAAGAGGCACCACTAACCAAACACTGCCATGAAGACCAAGGAACTCTCAAAACAAGTAAGGGACAATGTTGTTGAGAAGTACAAGTCAGGGTTAGGTTATAAAAAATATCAAAATCTTTGATGATCCCCAGGAGAACCATCAAATCTATCATAACCAAATGGAAAGAACACAGCACAACAGCAAACCTGCCAAGAGACATCCGCCCACCAAAACTCATGAACCGGGCAAGGAGGGCATCACAGACCTAAGGTAACCCTTGAGGAGCTGCAGAGTTCCACAGCAGAGACTGGAGTTTCTGTACATAGGACGACAATAAGCCGTACGCTCCATAGAGTTGGGCATTATGGCAGAGTGGCCAGAAGAAAGGCATTACTTTCAGGAAAAAACTAAATTACACATTTTCAGTTTGCGAAAAGGCACGTGGGAGATTCCAAAAATGTATGGAGGAAGGTGCTCTGGTCTGATGAGACTAAAATTGAACTATGGGCCATCAAAGAAAACGCTATGTCTGGCACAAACCCAACACATCACATCACCCAAAGAACACCATCCCCACAGTGAAATATGGTGCTGGCAGCATCATGCTGTGACGATGTTTTTTAGCACCGGGACTGGGAAACTGGTCAGAGTTGAGAGAAAGATGGATGGTGCTAAATACAGAGATATTCTTGAGCCAAACCTGTACCACTCTGTGCATGATTTAAGGCTAGGACGGAGCTTCACCTTCCAGCAGGACAATGACCCCAAACACACTGCTAAAGCAACACTTGAGTGTTTTAAGGGGAAACATGTAAATGTGTTGGAGTGGCCTAGTCAAAACCCAGACCTCAATTCAATAGAAAATCTTTGGTCAGACTTAAAGATTGCTGTTTACAAGCACAAACCATCCAACTGTGGCAAGCTCATAGAGACTGATCCAAAGCGACTTGGAGCTGTGATTGCAGCAAAAGGTGGCTCTACAAAGTATTGACTTTAGGGGGGTGAATAGTTATGCACATTGACTTTTTCTGTTATTTTGTCCTATTTGTTGTTTGCTTCACAATAATAATAAAATAAAAAGCATCTTCAAAATTGTGGGCATGTTCTGTAAATTAAATGATGCAAATTCTCAAACGATCCAGTTTAATTGCAGGTTGTGAGGCAACAAAACACGAAAAATGCCAAGGGAGGTGAATACTTTTGCAAGACACTGTAACTTATTAAGGCAATATGAGAAAGGTATATTAGACTGGCTAAAATAGTCAATGAGAAGTAATTTGCAATGGAGAGTAAGACTAACCCTAAAATCTTTTTTAAATATATTAATGGGAAGAAGGTGAGGATGGAAGCTATAGGAACATTACAATGTGATACAGGCGTCTGATAATTAGTGCCCAGGAAAAGGCAGATGAGCTAAATAGGTTCTTTTCTTCAGTATTTACAAGGGAGGTACCAGTGGTTGGGACAATGCAACAAAATAGGGCTACACTACCATCACTAAATAATTGGTTAACGCAGGAAGAAATCCAAAAGGGATTGGAGAAAATAAATGTTAATAAAGCCCCAGGTCCTCATGGAATACATCCAAGAGTACTGAGGGAACTGAGTTTTGTAATAGCCAAAACATTATATCTAATTTTTCAAAACTCACTCACCACAGGGTCGCTACCAGATGACTGGAGAAAAGCAGAGGTGATACTTATATTTAAGAAGGGAGCAAGAGCAAATTCAGGGAATTATAGACCAGTGAGCCTCACATCTGTAGTCAGGACACTTTTAGAAGGGACAGTATACAAGAATATGTCTATTTGAACAAGATCATAAGTAGCAGTCAACATGGATTTATGAAGGATAGGTCATGTCAGACCAATCTAATTAGTTTCTATGAGGAGGTTAGTAGGAACTTGGATCAGGGCAACTCAGTGGATGTAGTCTTTATGGATATTGCAAAGGCTTTTGATACAGTGCCACATGGGAGACTATTTAGCAAACTAATGGATACAGGAATTGCAGTTTGCAGTAACTGCTCATGGATTGACAGCTGGCTAAAATACAGGAAGCAAAGGGTTGTTGTAAATGGAACATATTGGACTAATGTGGTAAGTGGGGTTCCTCAAGGTTTAGTATCAGGTCCTCTCCTTTTTAACATATTTATTAATAACGTAGAAGTAGGACTCAAAAGTAATATCTCCATTTTTGCTGATGACACTAAGTTGTGCAAGGTAATTAAATCAGATAATGATGTACTTTCCCTACAAAGGGGTTTGCATAAATTAGAGAAATGGGCGGCTAAATGGCAGATGAGATTTAATATAAATAAATGTAAGGTTATGCATTTGGGAAGGAAAAATAGCCATGCAATTTATAATCTTAATAAAGCAAATCTAGGGTTATCTGAAATTGAAAGGGATTTGGGAGTACTTGTGGACAACGATCTAGGTAGCAGTGCTCAATGCCAAGCAGCAGCTGCAAAGGCAAGTAAAATATTAGCATGTATTAAGAAGGGTATAGATTCAAGGGAAGCATATATCATTCTGTCACTGTACAAATCCCTAGTACACCCTCATTTGGAATATGGAGTACACTTTTGGGCACCACTTCATAAAAAGGGTGGTTCAACTTTGGAATTCGTTATCAAAGAGAATAGATAACTTTAAAAAGGGTTTAGATATATTTTTGAACAAAGAGGGCATTCAAGGTTATCCTAGATAACTAGTGCAGGAATATTGATCCAGAGAGAAATTTGATCACCAGTCTCTGGGATCAAAAAATAATGTTTTTTTTTCTGTTTGCCTTCCTCTGGATCAATTAACAATTATTAACAAATAGTCCACATATTAAAAGGATATGAAGATATCTAAAAAGTTTGAACTTGATGGACTAACAGTCTTTAATTAACCTCAAATACTATGGCCCTCATTCAATTGCAATTTTACCAATTGAATATGGCTCTAAATAAGCACATAACAATTTTTTTTAAAATACGTTTTTAGTTTGGAAGCATCTATCCAAAAGCAAGGTTTTCACTAACTAAAAACTTCTTTAAAAAAAATATATGTGCTTATTTAGACCTTTATTCAATTGGCCAAATCGCAATTGAATGAGGGCCTATGTAACTATATAAATGTAAACAACTCCCTATTGTCCTCTAAACATGAATTCTTGTGGTGATATATATTTTCAGGGATGAATGATTTCACGACATGAAACTTTTTAGTTGAAGTGATAACCCTCAATATTATTGCCCATAGGTAACCAATATCTCACCTTCTAGAAGATCTAAGTTACTCTCAGCCATAGGAAACTAATAATCCATCTCCTTCAAGATCCAAGTTATCCTTGACCAGCCTCTTCAAGATCCAGGTTACCCTTGAGCAACATGGATTTTGTAATGAGTTTATGAAAGGAATGCAGATACAATTGGGTATCCCATAATATGCTCATAATTTTTTCAAGAGCAAATGAGAATCTGGACACTCAAGTTAACAAATAATTTAATATCCATCAGAAATTTGCTCTTTTTATAATATTTAGGATGGATTTTACTTTATTTTATTTTCATGTCTACTTCTCAAAATAATTTAGTGTGTCCATATATCGGTTTGCCGTTTTTTATTTATTTTTATCACAATCACACACATTTAATTTAATTACACAACAAATAATACCAGAAGATACATTCATTGGAAAATACTTTATTCAAAGTCACAAAATAAACATAGATTTCAATAACATACTCTGAGTAAATTTAATTCATCATAAATCACATATTTATCACACATTTTTTAAATTATTGAAATGATTATTTTTTATGATGATAATGTATGCCATTAAAAATCAATCTATTAAGAGAATTTATTGTAACCATTTGTAGTTACTCTTCTGATCCCTTTTTTTTTTACAGCTTTTCATCATTTACAAGCTTATCTTTTATATGAGGCACTTTAGATTATGTATCTATAGTTTCCTACTCATATACAAATGCTTTTTCTGCTTCAATTTTGTTTGGGATTAATATATAACCATAATGATACTCACTGGAGATTTTTAGGACCTTAAGTCCTTTTATTTAATGTTGGACTACAAAAACATTCTTCATATGCACATTAAGTATATGAATTGAGTGTGAGAGCAGAATTTAGAACTTCCTTTTTTGTTAATGTATTTTTCAGAACCAGGGAAGGTGTTTTCCTTAACTCCAAATTCAGACATTTCTGATTTTTTTCTGTTCCATCAGGAGGTCATAAAGAAGATAGCCTAGATAGATTTTGTATCTGTAAAGTTGAGATTAAATTATAGTTTTTAATTAATTTGTATTCTACCACCAAATTTGGTTTCTGAAAAGGAAACTGAAAGAAATTAACAATTTATCACAAGACAGACTACTAATTGGAGGAAGTCTTAATAATATTTTAGATGTAAATTATGACAAAAAGTATGATAGTAAATGCAGTAAGACCATCTTTTCACTCTCTAAGAACATTAGGGAATTAAAGTATTTATAGGCTAGAGAGTTTTCTTTTTTTCTAGACCTAACTTATAATATTCAAGAATAGACTGTTTGTTCTGTTTAGACATTTTAGATGTTTGATAGAAATATTGAAAATGTTGTGATTTTGGGAATATAACTAATTCAGATCCCACTCCCTTATATCTCCACCTATCTAATGAGAGTCCTAAGAAAGAGAGAAAATGTGGCATTGCCCTGATGCAATTATTAAAATTTCTCAGTAAAGAAATAGAATTAGCAATGTTTTGGAAATACTTTTTGGAGAATAATAACAGAGTGGATGACTTAATGTTATGGAGAACTCATAAATGTGTACATAGGAATGCACTGATAAAATTAATGTCCCACGCTACAAGAAGGGACTTTACCACTCTCAATTCTATTTGGAATGTTATATGTTAGATTAACAAAATGACGGATAGCAGTCAGTGATTACATGAGATAATTATATATATATTAATCAGATTTTGCAATAACAAGCCTGAGTTTTCAACATTATCCAGGAAACAGCAACAAAGAATATCCCCGAAAGAAAGAAAACTAAGAAGGTAAATTGGAAGTCTAATGAGTCTTTGAAAGTAGCCCAGGAAAGAAGGAAAGGTAGAGATAGGAAAATATTTGTCCAACTGAATGCAGAATTCCAGAGGATAGCAAGAAGAGACAAGGATATATTCTACAATGAGCCATGTAAAGAGATCGACAGTCAAGAGATGGCAACAGACTTGAAATGGTCACTCTACACTCTACATCCCAATCCCCAAAAATCCCCAAAAAAGGTAGTACCAAAAAGTGCACCAGTTATCAAACAATTGTACTAATTTCACACACCAGCAAGGTAATGCTTAAGATAATACAAGCTCGGCTCCAACAATATATGGACAGGGAACGCCATGATGTGCAAGAAGGGTTCTGCAAAAAACATTTACTTCTGCTTCATAGACTATTATAAAGCCTTGGACTGTGTGGATCACAACAAAATGTCTCAAGTGCTTAAAGAGACGTGAGTACCAGATCATCTCATCTACCGCTTGAGGAATCTGTATGTGGACCAAGAACCCACGGTCAGAACTGAACATGGAACAACAGAATGGCTCACGATCAGGAAATATCTGCAACAAGGTTGTTATTGTCACCTTATTAATTCAAATTATATACAGAATACATAATGCATACGGCCGGGCTAGATGAATCCAAAACCGGAATCAATATTTCTGGAAGAAACATTAACAACCTCAGATACGCATATGTTACTACACTGATGGCTGAAAATGAGGAGGACCTAAAGGACCTATTGATAAGTGTGAAAGAAGAGAGTGCAAAAGCTGGCCTGATGCTCAGTGTTAAAAAGATGAAGATCAACGCAAACAGCAATCTCAGTTTCTGGCAAATAGATGGGGAAGAAGTGGAGGCAGTGACAGATTTTATTTTTCTGGAATGCAAGATCTTTTCAGATGGTGACTGCAGCCATGACATTAAAATATGTTTGCTTTCTACTAGCTTGTCCAGGACTTGCCAGTGAGCTCAGAGGGACAGTTGCTGACAGATGTACCTGGCATGCTGCGATCAATAGAGTCATGGAGAGTCAGATAGGCCTGAATGATTAAACAATAACCCAGTATGTTTAAAGAACTTTGCAACTTTCAATATCTGGCTATGCATGTTATATCTTGTGGTTATTTTACTAAATCAGCTTATTAAGCTAAATGTTACCTTAGCAAGTAGGTAGAAGGTAGGTAGATGGTTCACCCTACCACTGTACAGTTGTGACCTTTATTGTGTTTCCTTTTTACATTTGTGGGTAAGCTTCAAAAGCAAAATACATTTCCTTTCTAGATGTTTCTGCTTATTTTTTGCCTTGAAGCAAGTTACACTAAATGAAGCAAAATATGAAATTAATAAAAATACAAAATTGCCCTTTGACCTCATCATACTATTCCTGGCAAATTTGGTAAACTAGGTTTACAGAAATTTATCTCAGGCCTTTTTATTTACAGACTGTGGTATAACATTGTACAAGTACACTACTGGACAGTTAGGTCAATGTTGGAACAGAAAAAACTCCTATCATTTAACTGTGTTCTGATATCATGGATATACAATTATTTGATAGTCTGGTTGTTCTGTTCTGAATTTTAATGGATTTTTGATAGTGTATAGAATTGTGTGGCTTTTAATAGTCAGAAATTCATCCTTTTCACATGAAATGCATTTTGAGAACAGGCCCTTATCTATTTCCTCTATTTCTTCTTTAATTCTCCCTTAAGTTTACAGGTATGGCAAAAGTCATTATTTGATAACAATCAGGCAACCGAATATTCTAATAATCTGTCTATTTCATCTAAATGTTTTTCTCTTTATTAACATATTCTTCAAACATTATAATTTTAAAATATATTGATTAAAAATTTAAGTTTTGTGAAATAGTCTGAAGAAATGTTATTACCCTAGAAATTATTCAAAACCAAATTGCAACAAGCAAAATCACAAAGCAAAGAATCCCAACCAAAATTGGGGACACTGGAAAGTAATGATCTTGTTTAACTGAACGTGTATTCAAAGGCTTTTTAATACGATCCCACTGCGTAAAAATGGTCTCCCTGGCTCCAGGCCACTTTCCAGGTCCAAACAGACGGTACTGGTAAGAAGTGCAAGGCCCAAATAAGATTTTTGCTGCCAGAACTGGGTCTGCAAGAAATAACTTGAACATTTTTGGCTTAACTCCTATGTCAGATGCCAGACTATCCAGGTATTCAATGTAATCTGTTCGACGGACATTATCTTCAGCTGTTGCAAACCTTGTTGATAAAACAGAGGTATAGTTAGATAATTATATAGAATGACATTATTATTATTATTATCCTTTATTTGTAATATGCCAACATATTCCGTAGCACTGTACAGAGTTTAAGTACAAAGCAAAACATTTTTTATCACATTGCACAAGAATGGAGAACCCTGTTATTGAATTTAAAATCAAACATATATTTTTCTTTGCCCAAAGCACCAAAAGATTTAAAACTCGTACACTTACAGTGTAAAGGGTACAGGTGAGATAAAGCGGTGATAGATACAGGCTGAAGGTGATATGCTTTTTTAAACAGATGAGTTTATATGATTTTATTATTATTCTCATTCTTTATTTATAAAGAACACAAACATTATCTACTTTTAGGTAAAACTGATATACTACAGCGATCAGTGTATAATACGTCAATCACAGTCTGGAAAACACAATAAATTAATGTGTAACAGTCCCTAAATTAAACAAATATATAAAAAATACTGAGGGTCCATAGGGGTAACCACAGTTCAACCTTTGGGATAACATATATCAGTCTCCAAATACAGCACAAGATATTATTCTACAGTCTGGGGTCCCAGAATGTAAATTCAGGGATTGAAAATTCTTAAAGGGAAATGTAAGTTTCCTGGATTATGAATGCAATTGTATATAAAAAAAATGTTTGCATGAAAAAATACCAAAATAAACATTTAAACACTTACCTTGGAGTTAGCAAAATCTATTGTAATTTCTGACATTTTCCAATTTAGGTTAACACTCACTCCAATTTGTTTTAGCCAAACCACTTAGATGAAAGACTTGAGACATAGCACTATGTTAGTTGCTATGGCAACAGCACACAGCATAGACAGGAAGCAGGGATGAGTAATATCCCAGCAGTGACTGGGATGCTGACAACACTGCTCTCCTATTGGCTGAGCAAGCAAGAGCAGGTAAATAGTGGGTTAATATTGCTCCCCGGATGCTGCATGCTGGGGTGGGGATCAAGAACTTATCAACACAATCATTAGAGGGATTTTTAGATATTAATAAAAATAAAACGATTTATGAGATGTGCTGCATACATATAGGCTGCTTTTTGCCTATAAATTGTAGAAATGTATTAATCCATCTCACTTAGATATCCCTTTAAGAGCTGGTTTCACATCCAATGCTCCATGTATATTAAAGGTAGGGAAAAAGATGTGCACCACCCTTATGTAGACTGTACGAACAAACCCCTTAAAACTAGATCTTGGGACCATCTCCATGATGTAGATAAGGGGGTGCTTCAAAATCGCTTCTCCTCCCACATGACTTAAAATCATAATAAAAAGTAAAACCTAGTGGTGGGGGGGTAGTCTTCATATATCAAGGAAATTTGAGACTAAGTGGATCTAGCTCCTGGGGATACTGGAACCAGAATATATATACAGTGCCATGCAAAAGTATTCACCTCCCTTGGCATTTTTCGTGTTTTGTTGCCTCACAACCTGGAATTAACATGGATTGTTTGGGGATTTGCATAATTTAATTTACAGAACATGCCCACAACTTTGAAGATGTTTTTTTTTTATTGTGAAGCAAACAACAAATAGGACAAAATAACAGAAAAAGTCAATGTGCATAACAATTCACCCCCCTAAAGTCAATACTTTGTAGAGCCACCTTTTGCTAAAATCACAGCTCCAAATCGCTTTGGATAAGTCTCTATGAGCTTGCCACATCTTACCACTGGGATTTTTGCCCATTCCTCCTTGCAAAACTGCTGCTGCTCCTTCAAGTTGAATGGTTTGCACTTGTGAACAGCAATCTTTAAGTCTGATCACAGATTTTCTATTGGATTGAGGTCTGGGCTTTGACTAGGCCATTCCAACACATTTACATGTTTCTCCTTAAACCACACAAGCGTTGCTTTAGCAGTGTGTTTGGGGTCATTGTCCTGCTGGAAGGTGAAGCTCCGTCCTAGCCTCAAATCACACACAGAGTGGTACAGGTTTTGCTCAAGAATATCCCTGTATTTAGCACCATCCATCTTTCCCTCAACTCTAACCAGTTTCCCAGTCCCGGCTGCTGAAAAACATCCCACAGCGTGATGCTGCCACCAATATGTTTCACTGTGGGGATGGTGTTCTTTGTGTGATGTGATGTGTTGGGTTTGCGCTAGACATAGCATTTTCTTTGAAGACTGAAATGTTCAATTTTAGTCTCATCAGACCAGAGCACCTTCCTCAATACATTTTGGGAGTCTACCACGTGCTTTTTTGCAAACTTAATACATGCCATTTGGTTTTTGCCTAAAAGTAATGGCTTTCTTCTGGCCACTTTGCCATAAAGACCAATTCTATGGAGCATACGGCTTATTGTCGTCCTATCTACAGATACTCCAGTATCTGCTGTGGAACTCTGCAGCTCCTCAAGGGTTACCTTAGGTCTCTGTGCTGCCTCTCTGATTAATGCCCTCCTTGCCCGTTCCATGATTTTTGGTGGGCGGCCGTCTATTGGCAGGTTTACTGTGGTGACATGTTCTTTCCATTTGGTTATGATACATCTGATGGTGCTCCTGGGGATCATCAAATATTTGGATATTTTTTTATAACCTAACCTACTTGTACTTCTCAAAAACACTGTCCCTTACTTGTTTGGAGAGTTCCTTGGTCTTCATGGCAATGTTTGGTTAGTGGTGCCTCTTGCTTAGGAGTTGCAGCCTCTGGGGTCTTTCAAAAAAGGTGTGCATATGTAATGACAGATCATGTGACACTTAGATTGCACACAGGAGGACATCATTTCACTAATTATGTGATTTCTGAAGGTAATTGGTTGCACCAGAGCTTTTTATGGGCTTCATAACAAAGGGGGTGGATACATATGCACATGCCAATTTTCTGATTTCTATGTCAAAAAAATAGTTTTATATACATTTTTCTCCTTCCACTTCACCAACTTAGACTATTGTGTTCTGATCCATCACATACAATTCAGATTAACAAAACATTGTACTTAAGGCTGTAATGTAACAAAATCTGTAAAAAGTCAAGGGGGTTGAATACTCATATATATATATATATATATATATATATATATATATATATATACTGTAACAGAGTCATTGGAGTATACGTGCGAGAGAGACTGAGCAGAGCCCTGTGTCCACTACGGGCTGACAGGGTAAACACAGCAGGCTAATCAAGCAGGCCCAGCTGGGTTCCACCTTTAAAGGTCTGATTAGCACCCAGCTGAAGGAGAGAGCTCAGTCTGAGCTGGACAGAGAGCACCAGAACATGTTGTGTGTATCCCTGGGCTCTCAAAAGAAGGCTTTTTAGGGCCTTGATCCCTCAAAATTCCCACCTTTTTGTTTAAAAGCACTCTGTGCACGGTGCTATTAATTTTTGGGAGTTTTTGTTGTGGTTTAGTTAGTTTAATTTAATTTTCAGTTTTCTGGGAGACAGGCTCAGCTCTCTATCCCAGGAGAGTGAGCTGTCTCCTGGATACTTTGCCACACCCCTCCCCTAGCACTGCACCTTCACTCCTGGAGCTTTTAGTTTAAATTATTTTTAAAGTTATCAGGTTTTGTTTAGTTTGTTTCTTTGGTGTTGGGTTTTGTGTTTTGGGGAGAGAGGACAAGAACATCTTTGTGGGCAGTGGAGGGGAAAATATTAAAAAAAAAAAATTAAGACCTTACACAGAAACACAGAGGGCTAATAAGATAAAACGTTTGCAAAGAGAGGGAAAGGTAGGAAGATAGAAAGGAAAAAAATCTAGAAAGAAATTTAGGGAAAGAAACTCTCTTTGCAGACAGCCTCTGTGTTTTCTGTGTTAGCTGCAATCCGGCAGCATTTAACCCTTCCACTGCCAGATAATAGCAAAAGTCTCGCTCCCTCAAATTTTTTTTTTTTTTTTTTTGCACTTTTTCCTTAAAAAAACAATAAAAATCATAAAACATAATAAAATAAGTAAACAAACAAAAACAGATTTAAACATGAGGGATAGGGTACCTAAGAAGCCTCAGAGGCCAAAAGGGGGAATAATGGCCCCTGAAAATCCAAGCTGCAGCACTGCACAGCATAGGCCCCAGACAGAGAAGACAACCCCAGCTCCTGGTGAAAAAACACCTTCTGCCAGCAGAGTTACCCCTGTGACTAATACCTGGTCACAGGTGGTTTCTGCTGGCCCCAACAATCCAGCAATACCATCGCTGGGGCTGAGGGGCAGATCACTAGGAAGCATGGGGTTAAGTGTCAGATGTCTGGGGTTTATAGTATTGAAATCTATCTGCGTGCTGAAGCTAATGTCATCAGCCCCCCTGTTATAGTAGCAGCCAGCAAAATGTACGGGAAAGCTGTCTTCTTTACCCGTACGCTGGCTGCTGCTCACAAACTTATACAGAGGTGCATCACAGTGGGGGGATTATATGTCCCAGTTGAACCCCTGGAAGGGTTGGGCACAAAAGTTACACTCTCAAATGTGCCCCCCTTGCTACCAGACTCCATCCTGCGCCCCCACCTGCAAGCCCTAGGGGAAATAAAAACATCAATTATAAAACTTCCCCTGGGGTGCAGAGAGAGAGCACTAAAACATGTGCTCTCTTTCAAGAGGCAGGTGCAAATTTGCCTGCCCAGGGGCACAGAGAACATTGAGGGGTCTTTTGGGGTTCCATTTGAGGGGGTCCTGTACAGAATATTTTAGAGCACTGCGGAGGTGCAATGTTATCTTTGCAAGGGGCTGGGACACACACGTAGGAATTGCCCTAATGTTATTCATACTGTCCCAGCCCCAGCAAATGGCACCTCCAATAGTATAGCACCCATCCCCGCTGAGCCCATAACAGCGGGGACCTCAAGGGTCATAGCCCCCCCAGAGAGCTCAGGTAAGGATGCCGCTCCTCATACCACCACCACGGCCTCCAAGCCCCCTTCTTCCCCACAAAAGCCATCTGTGTCTGCGGTCTCAAGCAAAACTGCAGACACAGGGAAGAAGGGGAAAAATGTCACTGCTCCTCCCAGTGTCACGGCTGTTTCCCCAAAGTCCCTTTCTGCCCCCAAAATAAAAACATCAGTTAGTGTGGTGGCACAGGATAAGCAGAGGCATAATAACCCCTCTGCAGGGCAGGCAGTTGGTGACAGCTCCTCTTCCAGGAGTGACGTCCCCAGGAAGAGGACACATAAGACCAACAGGGAGGTAGATGAAAAGTGGGAGGTGCTCTATTTTGGAACACCTACCTCCAAAAGCAGAAAGAGGAGTAAAACATCTTCTCCTCATCCGGTGGCATTGTCTGGCCCGGTTATTATACTCAGCCAGCCGGTGCCAGACCACACAACTCTCCCAGACCTAAAAGGGGATAATGTGGATAAGGGTCTGGAGGAAAAGCAGGGGCAAGAGGGTCTCCCAAGTGAGTCAGGGGTGGAAAAGAAAGATCAGGTTCTGCCTTTGGCCTATGAGGGGGGCCCCAGTAAAGCTCATGCTGAATGGGTGGTCAGTGTCCCTGAAGTGCTGAGCTTCGGAGACACCAGTCTGTCTCCTTCTCCGGTATCACACTCCATTGACATACCTCTGGCTTTGTTAGAGTCCCAGGCTGAGTCACTACCGGAGGGGGGGAATATAGGCCTGACCCCCATTCAGGACCCGATAGATTTGTCTGTCAGGGGGGATGTGGCACCAGGGGAAGTGGATATGGGGGAGGGTGATAAGGCAGGTTTTCCTGTAAACATCATGGGGGAGCCTGTCAACCCTCCTCAGCTTTCCACTGACCCTAACATCAGTGCAATCCAAGCTGAGCAAGCAGCGGTGGAAATGGCAGAGGAGGCATATAAAGCCTCCAAGGCTTCCACTGAGGAAGCCATGCCAGCCACTGCTGTGCAGCTAGCTACCCCTGAATGCACCCCTGAAGCTGCAGGGGTGCAACAGCAATCTCAGGGTCCACTATTTAGTGTGAAGGGTGCTAAAGGGACTCCTTCTATATCATGCAAGAGGGGATCCCTTAGAATGAAGCTGAGGAAACTGACCCCAGCCGGGGAGGATGGGGTAAAAGCCCTCAGCCAAGAGGAGCCCAGGGGTGATCCACAAGAGGGGACATCAGATTTTAAGTGAGTTATCCCTTTCAAGGAATTAGATCAATTCCTTGTAAGTACCCTTCATGGGCAGAAGAAAAGGAAGGTGCAGCTGGCCTTGAGAAAGTGGAGTAATATGTCGTTTATTATCCACTCTCTCCAGCACTATCTAGAGGTCAGCAATAGGGCCAAGAATTCTGGAACTGCTGAGTATTCTCGCATCCGGAATTTCTTTAAAATGTGCGTGGACTATCAGCAGTCTCAAGAGACTGAGGAATGCACAATTCCTGACATGCAGTAATGGCTTTGCACATCAGCACGCTTAATACCAACGGCTGTCAAGCCAGTTTCCGCAGGTTCCAGATACTCTCCTTTTTACGTCGGGAGGGTACTCTGTGAGTTTCCTGCAGGAAACTCATACCACTCCAGAGGCTGAGGCCTCGTGGCAACTGGAGTGGAGAGGCAGGGTCTTCTTCAGCCACCTCACATCGACGTCGTGTGGAGTGGTGACCCTGTTCTCAGAGTCTTTTCAGCCAGAGCTGCTGCTTGTGAAAGATGTTATCCCAGGCCGTCTAATCTACCTCCGGGTCCGAGAGCAGGGTAGCGTAATTAACTTAGTTAATGTATATGCCCCTGCTAGAGGGTCCCAGAGAGTGAGGTTCTTCGCCAGACTGTCAAACTTTTTGGAGACGGTTGACGCAGATGAGTGTTTGGTTCTCAGGGGGATTTTAACTGTACCCTCGACGCTCTGGACCGAAATGGTCCAGAGCCCTACCCCTCTTCTGCGTCAGCCATGCAGGAGCTCATCACCCGCTTCTCCTTAGAGGATATCTGGCGAGAACAGAACCCAGGGGCATCAGACGGCTTCACCTACATCAGGGTGAGAGCCGGTCTGGTGGCCCACTCCCGGATCGATAGACTATATATATCTAGTCACTATATGTCACAAGCCCGTTCTTGTGCTATTAGGCTGGCTCCTTTCACAGACCACAACTGTGTGTCTGTGACAGTGGCACTAACGCCAACAGCGCCACAAGACACCTATTGGAACTTCAACAATGCCTTGTTGAAAGACCAGGGGCTCGTGACATTGATCCGGGAGTTTTGGACGAACTGAAGGGGTTGCAAGGGGTCTTTGCCACGTTAAAACAGTGGTGGGACGTGAGCAAGGTTCATTTGCGACTTCTGTGTCAGGAATATACCAATGGTGCGAGTGGGCAGCGCAAAGCTGAGCTGGAGTCACTCCGGGGGGAGGTGCTCCATCTACAGCGGAGGCTGTTCACTTGTAGGGACCAATCCCTGCAGAGCGAGTATGTAGAGAGGAAAGGTGTCCTCCGTGACCTGGAACGACACCAGGCCAGGGGGGCATATGTGCGTAGCCGCTTAGTCTTTCTTAAAGATCTAGACCGTGGCTTGCGCCTTTTCTACTCACTGAAGAAAAAGGGGGGCAATAGTAGATACATCACCTGTCTTCTAGATGAAGACGGTGCCCCCCTTACAGATCCGGAGAGTATCCGGGATAGAGCCCGGATTTTTTATAAAGATCTTTATTCTCCGGATCCTATTTCTCCAGATGCCTGCAGGGTGCTATGGGAGGGGCTCCCCACAGTCAGTGAGGGTGTAAGGGAGCAGCTTGATATGTCAATATCTTTTCAAGAGCTCTCTGAAGCCCTCCGTGCCATGTCCTGTGAGAAATCTCCAGGACTGGACGGTCTGACTGTAGAGTTTTTTCAATTTTTCTGGGAGACTCTGGGACCTGATTTCCATCTGGTCCTTGGGGAAGCCCTGGAGACCGGGGAGATGCCCCTGTCTTGTCGCAGGGCAGTACTTGCCCTGCTGCCCAAAAAGGGGGATCTTCGCCTTATTAAGAACTGGCGACCGGTCTCACTGCTCAGCACAGATTATAAGATATTAGTGAAAGCCATATCGCGTAGGCTTGGATCTGTGCTGGCAGAGTTGGTTCACCCTGACCAGTCCTATGCGATCCCGGGCCGGACTATCTTTGACAGTATCTTTCTGGTCCGGGATCTCCTGCAATACTCTCGCAGGACTGGTGGGTCACTCGCCTTTCTCTCCCTAGATCAAGAGAAGGCGTTTGACAGGGTGGACCATGGTTACCTCATACCCACTCTGCGGGCGTACGGCTTTGGCCAACAATTTGTGGGCTATATAACAACGCTGTACGCCTCTGCAGAGTGTTTACTTAAAATCAATTGGTCCCTAACAGCACCTTTGGTATTTGGACGAGGGGTACGTCAAGGATGTCCCTTGTCTGGACAGTTATATGCGCTGGCCATCGAGTCTTTCCTCTGCCGGTTGAGGAAAAGGCTCAAAGGGCTGGTGCTTAAGGAGCCAGACATGTGGATCGTCCTTTCAGCCTATGCTGATGATGTGCTCCTCGTGGCCCAGGACTCAGTTGATCTTGAGCTGGCAAAACAGTGCCAGGAGGTTTATTCAGCTGCCTCCTCTGCTCAGATCAACTGGTCCAAATGCACATGCCTTATAGAGGGTTCTATACAGGTGGACTCTTTGCCTCCCACATTCCGTAACATCTCGTGGGAGGCAGATGTCATGAAATATCTAGGGGTCTACCTGTCCGCTGCGGACGCTTCCGTCCTAGACAACTGGAGGGAGCTGGAGGACAGCGTCCTCTCTCGTCTGGGACGATTGAGGGGTCTGAAAAAAATGCTTTCCCTTAGGGGGCGGACTCTAGTGATAAATCAGCTGGTGGCTTCTCAGATCTGGCACCGGCTGATTTGTCTGAGTCCGACCCCCGAGTTTGTCAGCAACATCCAGAGGAGTTTGTTAGATTTCATCTGGATTGGAAAGCATTGGGTCTCTGCGGGTGTGGCAAGTCTGCCTTTGGTGGAGGGTGGGCAGGGAGTGGTGTGTGTGCGCTCCCAGTTGTCCACCTTCCGCCTTCAGTACCTGCAGAGATACCTATATGCAGATCCCTCTCCGCAGTGGTGCGCACTGGCATCTAGTTTTTATCGCCAGTTGCGCAACCTGGGGTATGACCGGCAATTATTTCTTATCAGGCCCGAGGGGTTTGGGAGAGACCTCTCGGTTTTGCCGGCATACTACCAGGAAACCCTCAAGGCCTGGAGCATGGTCTCTGTGACCAGTCAAGGCGTGCCTTTGGGGGATCAAATATTTACAGAGCCCCTATTATATAATCCAGCAGTAGGGGCTCCGTTGTTACAGTCCCCTGGAATCATCAGCCGCTTTAGTCAGGCACGGTTAACAAGAGTCGGGGATCTTCTGGACTACGAGCGCTCCGATTGGGTGTCACCTCAGGAGCTTACGCTCCGTTTGGGATATATGGCACCCAAAATCCCCAGGCGCTTGCTCCGGGAGATTAAGAATGCCATCTCCCACGACTCTTGCACCTTCCTCCACGGGGCTTTGCAAGCCGGAGTGCCACATGCACCTTTTAACACCCCTGCTCCGGCTGATTGCATTGGACACAAACCCTGTGTTTCCCCTCTGGCTCCTCCTGTCCCCAACCTCTTGAGGTTGAGGGACTTACCCTCAGCATGCTTTCGTGGCATGCCGAGGAAGAGCTTGTATTCTCTCGTGCTCCATACAGTGCACTTCCTTGCCCTCGTGACCCGTCCCGATACCATCTGGAGGCGGGTCCTTCCAGCTGACGAGGGCAAGAGGCCTCGGTGGAGGGAGCTTTATTCTCCTTTAGTTCCACGACCCACCGGGGACTTGAATTGGAGTGTGCTCCATGGTGCACTGAGCACGGGAGAGTACTTGGCTAATTTCACGGACTTTCCCTCCACTTGTCCATTCTGTGGCAAGGGAGAGTCCGTATATCATATTTATTTTAGTTGCGCCAGACTGCAGCCCCTCTTGTCACTCTTGAGGGTCCTCCTCCTGAAGTTCTGGCTGCATTTCTCCCCTCATATATTTATTTTTGGGCGCCCAGTGTCCCGGGGCAATAAGGCCAGGGACCTCCTCGTCAACCTGCTCCTGGCATTAGCCAAGCTGGCTATATATAAGTCCAGGAAGCAGTGTTTGACAGAGGGGGTTTCACTGTCACCTGACGCCATGTTCCGGGCACTCCCGTATCCGAGCAGAGTATCACCTGGCTTTGTCCACTGGAGGAATAGATGAGTTTGTCTCCCAGTTGGCTGTAGATGGTGTACTCTGCTCGGTATCCCCCCAACCGGTTTCTTTTCCTCTTAAAAAAAAGAAAAAAAATGTGGTTGTATAAGTCTGCACACCCTCTTATAACTGGGGATGTAGCTGTGTTCAAAACTAAGCAATCACATTCCAAATTGTGTTAAATAGGAGTCAGCATACACCTGCCATCATTGAAAGTGCCTCTGATTAACCCGAAATAAAGTTCAGCTGCTCTAGTTGGTTTTTCCTGAAATTTTCTTAGTCGCACCCCACAGAAAAAGCCATGGTCCACAGAGAGCTTCCAAAGCATCAGAGGGATCTCATTGTTAAAAAGTATCAGTCAGGAGAAGGGTACAAAAGATTTTCCAAGGCATTAGATATACCATGGAACACAGTGAAGACAGTCATCATCAAGTGGAGAAAATATGGCACAACAGTGACATTACCAAGAACTGGAGCTCACTCCAAAATTGATGAAAAGACGAGAAGAAAACTGGTCTGGGAGGCTACCAAGAGGCCTATAGCAACATTAAAGGAGCTGCAGGAATATCTGGCAAGTACTGGCTGTGTGGTACATGTGACAACAATCTCCCGTATTCTTCATATGTCTGGGCTATGGGGTAGAGTGGAAAGACGAAAGCCTTTTCTAACGAAGAAAAACATCCAAGCTAGGCTACATTTTGCAAAAACACATCTGAAGTCTCCCAAAAGCATGTGGGAAAAGGTGTTATGGTCTGATGAAACCAAGGTTGAACTTTTTGGCCATAATTCCAAAATATATGTTTGGCGCAAAAACAACACTGCACATCACCAAAAGAATACCATACCCACAGTGAAGCATGGTGGTGGCAGCATCATGCTTTGGGGCTGTTTTTCTTCAGCTGGACCTGGGGCCTTAGTAAAGATAGAAGGAATTATGAACAGTTCCAAATACCAGTCAATATTGGCACAAACCCTTTAGGCTTCTGCTAGAAAGCTGAGCATGAAGAGGAACTTCATCTTTCAGCATGACAACGACCCAAAGCATACATCCAACTCAACAAAGGAATGGCTTCACCAGAAGAAGATTAAAGTTTTGGAATGGCCCAACCAGAGCCCAGACCTGAATCCGATTGAAAATCTGTGGGATGATCTGAAGAGCGCTGTGCACAGGAGATGCCCTCGCAATCTGACAGATTTGGAGTGTTTTTGCAAAGAAAAGTGGGCATATCTTGCCAAGTCAAAATGTGCCATGCTGATAGACTCATACCCAAAAAGACTGAGTGCTGTAATAAAATCAAAAGGTGCTTCAACAAAGTATTAGTTTAAGGGTGTGCATATTTATGCAACCATATTGTTTTATTTTTATATTTTTCTTCCCTCTACCTAAAAGATTTCAGTTTGTTTTTCAATTGAGTTGTACAGTTTATAGGTCACATTAAAGGTGGAAAAAGTTCTTTGTAAGTATCTTTGTCTAATTTTTTTACAGCACAGAAACCTGACATTTTAACAGGGGTGTGTAGACTCTTTATATCCACTGCACATATATATATATATATATATATATATATATATATATATATATATATATATATATATATATATATATATATATATATATATAATAAATAAAAAGTAAATCTGTTTTCACACTTGAATGTCTAAAGCAAGTTAAAAAAACTTGCTTTTAGCTCAGAGTTCCGAGAAAAACAGTTATTACACTGCATTCTGGGAAGTTGAGCTGGGACACACAAATATGCCCACAAATGCCTCGCTCTTTATTCCGTAGCCATTATCAAACATGGCTTCCTTTAAGCTTATGCATGCTGTATTACACAGCTTTAATGCAAAGCCAAGGTTGGAATAAACACAGGCTGAGTATCCAATCCATGTACAGCTGTTTCAAGCTTACTGGATATCATCAGCATGGAGCAGGATCTCAGCCTGTGTTGTGGAAATTATGAGTAGGTAGTTCACCACAGCAATCATTTATAATATGGTGGGCAAAAGAGCGATAGAAGCCCTCCACCATACAGTAGTACAGTAAATAAAAAGTACATCTGTGTTCACACTTGAATGTCTAAAGCAAGTAAAAAAAACCTGCTTCCAGCTTAGAGTTCCGAGAAAAACAGTTATTACACTGCATTCTGGGAAGTTGAGCTGGGATACGCACACATGTCCACAAATGCGTCGCTCTTCATTCCGTTGCCATTATCAAACATGGCTTCCTTTATACATATATAATCCCCTTGACAGGCATAAATGATAGATATATGTTCTGTGATGACAATGCATGCCTCTGATTGGCTCAGTGGCCATTTAGCAAAGAGGAATGCTCCTAAATGTACCAGTTGAATGTAAAAGTATGCTGGCCTGATGCTAAAGCTATTTTGTTTTTATTTGTTTGATATTTTATAAATCAGTTATTGATAAAGCTGCAGAATAGGCAGCTAAAGATGTTTGACATATTTTTAGAAGAACTTTAAGCATTGCCAGTAGTCCGGTCTATGCACTAATATGCACTCATTCCACAATTAACTCATTTAGGGTCAAACAACCTTTTAAATTAGCAAAAGTAGATGGACCTAGAAAGACTGTGTGTATGTTTACTATATTCTTAACTTTTAAATTAATACACACTCAGATAATACTACTACCTACACTACCATGAGGAAGCCCCTGTGTGTGAACTGTACCACGCAGATAAAATACCTCATATTGGGAGGTAGGAAAATGCGAGTGGACATTTTACTGTATTCTCTTGTTGTATTTTTATATATATGGTCTTTTTTTTATAGTGGTACTTTAAATAATCCTACTGATTTGCACTTTCAAAGGGAGGTGCACATCCTTTTGCCTACTGCTTATCTCTTTATTTACAAATAGCCAGTATTTTCTGAAATCTATATAAACTGTTACAATAATATATTTGTTTTCTGCTATATTTAGTATTGTTTTTTATTAAAATCTGTGTATGAAGCACCTAAATTGGTATTTACATATAGTCTCACGGTACAATTTAGTGGTAATTTTAATACACATATGTTATTATTTAATTGTTTAAGGTTTATTTATCTCACCATTTTCTTCTGAAATTCTCATCCCTGACCAGCTCATTCATTCTTTCCTTGACATCTGGCAGCTTGTGTAAATCTGGAAATAATAAATGAAAAATAACAAAATCTTACATATTTATATAAATGTGTGTTCTGATATATTAGCTCATTTTTTCAGACTTGTTAAAGGGCACTGTTTATAAGAAATGTTCCTACTTTGCCATATGCAATATAACATGGGTTCCTATTCTATTAGAAGCCTGTAAGTGACGCTAACCTGTGATTTTGTCTGTAAATGTTTTTTTCTCTAAATGTTTAGATGTATTCTATTGCCACAAGCCCGCAAATTAACTATTTAAGCCTCCATACGTAAACCATGCCTTTTTAAATGTGATTTCAGGGAGCATGATCATATGATCTGGCAATATTTAAGCACAGACAATAGTAAATGAGACCATCATCATGACGTCAGTAAACCGGCAATTGGAGTCCACGAGAGCCAAAAAGTAATATTTGCCAATCAGGCTCGCAATCAAGCACTCTATAGAATGCATTAGAGTGTCTATTTTAGTCCATGTGGATTTCATGATATATATTAATTCCTTGAGTCCCAGGATCAGTATTACTCAGAAATAACAGTTAAAAATATTTGTAATTGCATATTAGTGGGTTAGAGACTGTTCTGACATTAATTTAAATGTCTTTTCATGCCGTCCCATGTTTTTTAAGTACAATAGTGTATGTTTCATTTTTGCTACAGCTCTAATAATGTTTAGAAAGCCCTTGCGAGTCCTATTTAGTACATGAGATATTTTTAACAGAAACTTGATACTTTTTCTAGTTGTGGGTCAGACTTTATTTGCGAGCTCTAGCTACCGTTCTAATAAAATATTGATATTGTGTAGCTTTAATTATTTAGAGCTCGTAATATTCAAGCTAAAATCAATGGTTACATAAGCCTGAAGTTGCATCTTTGGCTGTCCTGCAGTGATTGTGGAGGGGTAACTCGTAATCGGAATGCAAGTAACTAATAGAATTGGTGGCAATTTTAAGAGTGGTTTCAAGTGTGTATAGAGGAACCTTTTAAAAGGATAGCGATGGATAGCTTTTCTGGAGATTGTGGGCTATTACAGACTGTTCACACAAAATTTCACCACATTTGCTCCCCCCCTAACAGATTTTACTAATGCAAAGGTTCAAGATACAATTAAATGGAACCAGGAAGCAGACACGGCTTTCAAAACTCTAAAATTAGTAGTGCTATGCCACAAGCCTGTATTAGTGGCACCTGACTTCAAACAGGGTTTTGTTCTACAAACTGATGCTTCTGACGTAGGCTTTGGAGCTTTAATGTCATAAGTGATTGAGGGTGATGAACACCCAGTACTCTACTTGAGTGGGAAACTTCTCCAGAGCGAACGGAAGTGCTCCATGGTTGAAAGAGAGAAAGAGAGTGCTGGACTATCAAGTGGGCCATGGATCCCCTGAAATACTACCTGTTGGGAAGACATTATTATTATTATTATTATCGTTTATTTGTAACGCGCCAACATATTCCGTAGCGCTATTTCACATTGTATTTCACATTCACAATCACGAAGTAAATGCAATGCAGCCAATGAGACTAATGCTAGGGTGGCGCAATGGTTTCTCCCCTTACAGCCTTATCAATTTAACCTGGAACAAAGGGTGGGTGAGAACCACACCAATGCAGACGCCCTCTTGCATATCCTCTTAACCTGACAATTTTACATAGCACACAAGCATTCAATTTTGCTCACTATAAGGTTTAAGAAATGTGCTACGAAAGATCCTATTTTTGTTGTTGTTGCGATTGGTTCTCATTATTACAATTTTCTTTCTCTGTGCCACAGAAGTTTGTAAATTTTCGTTTTTCCTATAACAGAAATCTCAGACAAGTTGATCCCTAATCTGCAGTTATATCAGTTAAAATTGATTTAAAATAGCACAACTACAAAACTTTACCACCAGCATGCATAAGAGCTGCTCTAGCAAACTACATTTTAAGGCATATTAGTACATACTATGCAATGCAACATAAGAGCCTCTAAATTTGTGGTTAATCAATAATAGTCAGTATTTATAGTACAAATTGGACCATGAGGATTTAATTTGATCTCTACATTGTATGATTGTTGCACAGGCAATTTGTTATCTATCTGTCTTATCGTGACTGTTGGTATTTATACTTGAAAAAGTATTGCATTTAAAAAAAAAACTATTTACCGCTCTATTAGTGGACTGTTGCAATTCATTATGCCATTTTCCTACAAGAATAACTTACCAGTACATTTTTTTCTACTGTACTGTACAGGATGTTTTGTTGTTTTATTGTCGTTCAGCCACACACAAGTTCTATCAAGTTCATGTTCATTGCTTCAGTGACCTTATCTATCCATCTCTGTCTCTGTCATCCCCTTCTTCTTGTGACTTCAAGCTTTCCCTGCATCAGTCTTTTCTAGGAAATCCTGCTACCCCATGATACGGCCAAAAAATTTGAGCTTTAGCCACATGATCATACCTTCCATTGAACAGTTTGTCTTAATATCCTGAAATACTGATTTGCTGTTTTTTCATGCAGTCCAAAGGACTATAAGTAGTTTTTGGCAACACCACAATTCAAAAGTGTAAATTCTATGGTGCTCAGACTTCTTTATGGTCCAGTTCTCAGATCCATATGTTACTACTGGGAATCCCATAGTTCTAACAATAAGGACATTTTTGTTCATAGTTTAATATTTAATTTGTACTAGCTTGTCCAAGCTTGCCATAGCTTTCTTTGCCTGGAGCAAATATATTTTAATTTAATGGCTACAGTAACCATCTGAAGAGAACTTGGATCCCAGGAAAATAAAATCTGTCACTGACTTCACTTCTTCTTTTCCATCTGCTTACCAGGAACTGTGATTGGAATTTGCCATGATCTTCGTCTTTTTAACATTGAGCGGCAGGCCAGTGTTTGCACTCTCTTCTTTTATACTCCTTTAGTTCCACCTCACTTTCAGCCATCAAAGTAGTATCATCGGCATAGCAGAGGTTGTTGATTTTTCTTCAAGCAATATTAATTCTGGCTTTGCATTCATCTAGACCCGCCACACGCATAATGTACTCTCATCTCTTTAAGAACATGACACATTTTGTTGTGATCCACACAGTCAAAGGCTTTTAGAATAGTCTATGAAGTATAAGTAAATGCTTTTCTTGAACTCCCTTGCTTTCTCTATTATCCATCGGACATTGGCACATCTGTTAGTTACCGGTCCATATATTGTCAGAGTAGAGCTTGTAGAATCGTAAGCATTACCTTGCTCAATAATTGGAGCACTCTTTGGCACTGCCTTTTTTCAGGATGTAGACTGTCCATTTCCAGTCTACTCGCCAAATGTCTTGGCATAAGGCAAGCAACACATTCACAGTATCATCGTGTAGAATTTTGAATAGTTCAATAGGGATTCCATCAATTCCTGCAGCCTCATTATCAGGAAGACATCCTAGGGCCCATCTCACTTCGCTCTCCAAGATGTCTGGATCTAGCTCCTTGTACAAACTATTGAGTTTATCACTGCTGTTAAGATCCTACCTGTATAGATCTTCAGTGTATTCCTGCCACCTCTTCTTTATCTGATTTTCTTCTGTTAAGTCCCTACCATTTTTTTGTTTTTATCATGCCCACTTTGGCATAAAAGGTGCCTTTAAGATCCCCAATTTTCTTGAAGAGATCTCCTGATTTACCCATTCTGTTATCTTCTTCGATTCCTAATTGCAGAATGTCTCCTTGTATTTAGTCTGATTTCTATATTGCCATCTGGTGTTGTCCATGTGTATAGTCAACTCGGAGGCTTTTGGAAGAGGATGTTTGCTATGACCAGAGAATTATCTTGACAGAATTTTACTAATCTCTGACCTGCTTCATTTTGTACTCCAATGCCAAACTTGCCAGTTAGTCCATACTATCGACTTGCCCGTCAAAAATTACGGCAATAAAATTTGAAGGTTGGCAATGCTGTTTGCCACACAATGCAAGGCTCTCCCACCGTCTACTTTATGGGCCTTTATGAAGGTGCTCATCACGATCCCTGCAATAAGCGGCTTCGCTGCTCATCGCAGGCCTCGGCCAACACGCCACTTTAATGCCTCACAATGAGCACCTTCGGCACTCATCGCGACTCTCCCCTCTCCCTCCCTTGTGTCTTTCTCCTCTCAATCCCTGATCAAGTCTTGCATGGCTCCCATTGAGTGCCTATCTATCCTTTTTTCAAGTTTTGCGTGCCTTGTGATGAGCGCCGTTGGTTCTTTTTTCAGAGTCTTGCGGGGTTCGCTTTGAGCGGCTAAGTGTTACTGCCTTCAGCCTTATTTTGAGCCTTTCTTCAAACAACTACGGGTTTATGGCGGCCATTTTTTTCATTGCTTAGCCGATTTTCGATCTCCTAAAAATGCCAAATGCACCTCAAACTAGCTTGCAACCTCACTCACAGGCTCCCTGTGCTGTGTGTGAGGTTGTAAGTTCATTTTTGAAGTAATTGGCATTTTTTTGCGCTCATCTGACAGCTTCTGAGTTACAAGGTTGAAAAAAATGGCGGTCGCTAAAGACGTATTTTTTTCAAAGTGTTGCATGCCTCGCGCCCATCGTGTGCCTGGCAATGAGTGCCTTTGGCACTCACTGCCAGCCGTTTTTAAAGTCTTGCGGGACTCGCGCTGAGTGCCAATGGCGCTTATTGCAGCAAAGCCGCTCATTGCAAGGCCCACAATGAGCATGCAAAGCCCGTAACTTTTAACATTGACCAACATTCGTAACTTACCACAACTATTATATGTGATATCTTTGGATTCCCTACTTTAGCATTCCAATCTCCTATGATGATAGTAACATCTTTTCTTGGAGTTATATCTTTGGCTCAACCACTTCATTAGATCTGGTGCTACTTATACTTGCCCTCTGCTCTTCTTCAGTAATGTGGCAGACACCTTCTGACCTGAGGGACTCATCTTCCGGTGCCATGCCATTATGTCTCTGGTTGTGCCTGTGCATAAAGTTTTCTTAGCAACATTATTGGAGTGGGTTGCAGTTTCCTTCTAAAGTGGACCGGGATTTGTCTGACTTCTCTGCCATGACCTGCACATCTTAGGTGACCCTATATGGTATAGCTCACAGCTTCATTGAAGTACACAAGCCCCTTCACCACGACAAGGTAGTGATCCAGGAGGGGACAGGATGTTTTAGTTTATGTTAATATTTAGTTCACAACTCTGTAATGTACAGGATTCAAATTATATTTTATTTACAACTCGTCTACTGTTGTACTATTCTGTAGTAGAATGGTACCTTGGCACTATTCAACACAGAAAAAGGGCCCTCGTGGTGGGCGTTAGTTAATATTAGGTGCTAGGGAGACCTCATAGGGGTTAATTTTAGATGGCGGGGGGAGGGGGGGGTTTATGAGCACTCCATTGCAGGAGTTAACTGTTTAGTTGAGACTCCATGATTATGAAGATGGGGTGATCGTGTAGGGGATTAAAAAGGGAAAGGGGCTATTGGACAATTAACTCCTGCAAGGTTGGTTCTAATTTTGTTTCAGGTATATAGAGTTACCATAACTTCATAGTGCTGCTAATAATTAACAAAGTGGATTAAACAATGTATGGAATCCAAGGTAAAACACACAATGAAAAAAAAAGAAATATTGTTTTATCCCATGTAAATAAAAATAAAACAATCATAAAAAAAAACATAGTAATATCTGATTTTATCAGCTTTTCATCCTGGAATCTAGCATTTAAAAAAAAAAAAATTTTTCCTTACCTTTGAAAACTCTTGAAGCCCAGCGACACTGAAGTTCAGCTGTTACCATGAGTGATCCAAGTGGCAGGATATAGCATATGACAGCAAGTGTTGGCTTCTCAAGGTTGACAGGGATCATTTTTTTGTATAAATATCCTTTGTTTTCATCCCCTTTAATAAGTGATTCTTCCAGGAAGGGAAAGGAGTTATCATATCCAGTAGCAAAAATGACGACATCAAGGTTCTCTACTGTGGTGCCATCATCAAATCTTGCTGATGTTTCATTAAACTCTGCAACATTCTTCTTTATGATAATTGAACCACAAAGAATACGACTTGGAAGTTCATCATTTATCAATGGTTCCTTCCACTTGATTCTATTAAGAAAGTAAATATTTGTGTAGTTTTGCTGACAGGAAATAATAATTTGATCACTATATATTCATGCATCTTAATTTCACATTAATCTAAAACTATATCATAAGAGTGTACAGAAAGTAGAAAAAGGCAAAGTTTTTTTTTAGTTACACAGTTAAATAATAATTGAGGATGTAAAAATATTTTAGTTAAGGGCAACACTTTAGATATTATGTCAATAGTTTGAAAAGCAATGCAAATAAAACCCCAAAATATTTATATTATTATCCTACAAACTGGCAATCAGATTTGACCTGGACCATTATCCCACCATTACTCTTGTCAAGTTCACTTGAAAAAGCTGTATTCTTACAATGGATGCATTAATATAAGTTAATTTCTCATTGTAAACATCATGCTACTAGAGAAACTAGTTCTAGTTTGCATTTCCTCATAGCCTAATCCCTCTAGTCTACTTTTTCATTTTGTTGCCCCTCTCTAAACCTTTCCTAGCTATTTGCGTGCTAAGATGCCTCATGACGTTGCTCGCAGTGGGCTTTGCGTGTTAAAGTACAGAACGAGAATAGGCTACGCAGAGAGCTACATTGAACTTTGCACATGTAAGACCTTTGATCGCTCATGCCCGTAACCGCTAGTTGTTTAATTCAGCTATTAAAGTGCTACGTGGTCACTCGCGAGCAAGCACGTAACACGCAAATGGTGCCCAGAGGCCAACGTGTGCCAAAGAGCACCCTCAAAGTGGGTAAAGTACAATACGTAGCACTTGTACTGAAAATAAAATCACTCTACTTTACATGTATTATAAGGGAAAGTGATGTTAGGTCTTAGAATTAACAGCACAACATTCTCAATTCCGCAAATCTGCTGAGAAAAATAGTTTATTTCATGATTGTTTTTTGTGTAATATCGATCCCTCCATTCAATGTGTTGCAACATATACAGTAACTCGCATGTAATAGAATATCATATTTACGTATTTATTAATATTGCATTATTTCTGGCCTG
Organism: Discoglossus pictus; assembly: GCA_027410445.1. Classification (NCBI taxonomy): domain Eukaryota; kingdom Metazoa; phylum Chordata; class Amphibia; order Anura; family Alytidae; genus Discoglossus; species Discoglossus pictus. The sequence continues at coordinate 130,307,691 of CM050170.1, forward strand.
TTGGATCGATCGCAAACTGGATTTAAAGCACGTAGGACTTGAAAATCTACCATACCCTTTTTCAGTGACATAACGCTTAGATCTCTCTTTCCATTGGCTCCATCTGAATCCGTAACTACGAGATTGCTTAGTTGTTTGCGAACTGGTTTACGAAATAGCATCTCTCGCTCGTAGCTCGCAGCCCTTCTAATTTAGCGACGTAACTCAGACAAATTTGAGGCACACAGCCCTTTCATGCTAAACATTGGACTTACAAGGCTGGAATTTAATATGACCCCTATTTTCTATCTCTGATACCCCTATTTTTGTTCTTGCTTATTTTTACTTCCCAAATGAATAATTTTACTGTGCTATATTCCATCGGTTATTTAGCTGCCCATTCTTTTATCGTATAAATGTGTCTTTTGTATTCATTTATGTATTCACATATATTTTTTATGCAAGTGATTTACATTTTCTAAAGGGTGTATGTCAACATAGTTTCAAAGTTTAGGACGTCATTGATTCAGGGTTAACGAGAAAAGAAATGAAAAGAAGATAAAAGAAGTGTTAAGGGCCAATGAGCAAACAATCTAGGGTTATATAGCACTTTCATCCAAAACACAAAACAACTTCTGTTCTTTGCTAAGGCTCCCTTTATTTTTGAAAATTAAATGTATGCAACAGTGTGTTATAATAATGTTTCCTAAAGGTTTTTCCTACTTCAACATTTTATACTATATCATTATTATTTGTGATTACAATATAGATAAAAATTATGCTTATCTAGTAATCTGGTAAAATCTTGTATACCTTGGGCAATATAATGACCTCTCAGTGTACTTTACCTCCCGTTCCCCTTTGTGATATTACTTACCTCATTTATTCAGTTTAGTTCTTGGTGTTAAAATTACTAGGACTTCACCATGGCAAGCTGGTCAACAGCACTTTAGACTAAAATGCATGCATACTTACAATTAAATCTACATATATGCACTCCAAAGGATGGGGGATATACACACATTTCCAAAATTAGTAACTGGTGCCAATCCATGAATTTGTCAAATACAAACAAAAAAGCAATATGTGTGTGGCACTCTACTGGTCTAAATAATATTATGTGTAGGGTTTTTAAAGCATTCATTTTATTATATTTGAAAAAAAAGGCGAAAGGGAATAATGGATAAAAAGGTTAAAATGACTCAGGCATCTCTATCCCACATACTTTTGTAATAATTACAAAGGCTAGTGATATTATAGTCTAAAAGTGCTTACAACAATGTGAACAGTTTAGTCAAATTTTGAATCAAGGAATCAACTCTCAATAATAATGGTCTATATGTAGTGACTGTTGACCCAATAGTAAGGACGAACCCTACATCAGCTGCTTGGAGTGCTGCAAACTAAAACATTGTAATGGTACTATCAAGATCTGGTAATCTGATCTGTGTAGTACTATACTATGATGAGTCAAGTAATTCCATATATTCAGAAAAAATGCTTAGATAGAATAAACGAAACAGACCAGAAATAATAAAATATAACTAAAAATGACAGTGGTGAACAAATGTAGATGAAAGCAAGCCATACCTAAATGTATGTTGAGTCCTTTGCATATATTTTTTCTAGATTACTCAACCTGATAATATGGGCAGAGACTATAAATCATTTATAAAGAGTAAAAGTGAATACTTTAATGATATGTTATTTTTTATCTAGCTTTAAGACTATGGAAAATTCAATGGATAATAAATGTTTCAGATTTGTATGCATTAAATATTGGTAATCTAAACCGTTGAAGATGAAAATAAAATAGAAATAGGCATATATAATAAATATGATAATGATAATCTCAACCAAAATAAGTATCACCCTGAACAGCACAGTGCTTTAAAGGTCTAAGAACTAAAGTACACTACACTGTGATCAGTCTTGGAATCCCATAAACTCATAAAAAATATTTAGATATAATAATTCTAACAGACCGTAGATAATCAAATCTAACTAAAAATACTAGTAGTAAAAGAAGTGTAAATTAAACTAGGCCATGCATAAAAATATGCTGAGTGTTTTGCATATGTTTTTCATGCTGAGCAAGCTGGCAGTCCGGCAATATGGACTCAGATTGTAAATATTTTTGATTATTATGAGAGTAATCACTTTTGATCTTTATGAGAATTAATCTTATATTTAGATTTATTATTATTTTGATATATTAAAAGTGCAAGAGTATTATATTGATATTGATTGTATTCATATATTCAGTAATGTATGTTATTATAATTCAGATCTCAAGAAATTGGATGAATATTACTAATGTAGAGTTAAATCTGAGAGGTTATGTAGAAAATATTTTGCATGAATTGAGGGGTAATTATTGACATTTGGCATAGTTATATAGTAACTGAGGTTGAAAAAAAGAGTATTAGTCCATTGAGTTTAACTTTTTTAGATCATCCTTGTATATGTGTATACATTGTTTATTGGTCCAGAGGAAGGCAAACAGAAAAAAAAACATTGAAACATTGGCAATTGTCTCATAAGGGATAAAAAAATTCCTTCCTGACCCAAGATGCTGGCAATCTGACTTCTTCCTGGATCAATACTCCATCTCTAATTAACAATAAATGCCCTTTTCATTCAAAAATATATCCAACCCATTTTTAAAGTTATCTATCAAATCTGCTGTCACCACCTCCTTTGGTAGAGAATTCCACAGTTTAATCAATCTTACTGTGAAGAAACCTTTTTTTTTTCCTTAAGTTAGAATCTTTTTTCTTGTAACCTCAAAGGTTGTCCTCTTGTGCGTTGAAAACCTCTTGGCACAAAATGTTCAATTGACAAAGCGTTCTATTGACCCTGGATATATTGATATAAAGTAATCATATCCCCTTACTAGTTTTTTGCCAATCTCATAGTTTTTCCAGCTTTACAATGTTTTTTTTATGAAGTGGTGACAAAAACTGTATTCCATATACCAAATGAGGGAGTATTAGGGATTTGTAAAGTGACAGAATTACAGTATATTTGCATCCCTTGCTTCTGTACCCTTCTTCATACACACGTTTTAATTGCCTTTTCAGTTGCTGCTTGGCATTGAGTACTGTTATGCACTCCCAAATCCCTTTCTAGCTATTATAACCCTATGTTTTCTACATTAAGATTATAAATTACATTCTTATTTTTCCTTCCAAAATGCATAACTTTATATTCCTATTAAATCACCATTTGGTTGCCCATTTCTCTAATTTATGAAAATCCCTTTGGAGGGCAAGTACACAATTTTCTGATTTAATTACTTTGCAGAACTTAGTCAGCAAACATGGAGACAAAACTTTCCAGTCAGATTTCTAAATCATTAATAAATATGTTAAAAAGGAGAGGACCTAATACTGAGCCATGAGGAACCCCGTTTATCACATTAGTCAAATCTGAGTATACTCCATTTACAACAACTTGCTTCTGCTCTCTCAGTCCATAAGCCGAAATTTACTGTAATTCCTGTATCCCTTTATTTGCATAATAGTCTTTCGTTATTATTATTATTATCTTTATTTGTAACATCCCAACATATTCGATAATGCTGTACAAGTACAAGGCAAAACAAAACTGACAAATTGCAAAGAATCTAGTGTGAATAATGCTTCCATGTGGCGCTGTGTCAAAAGTCTTTGCAAAATCCAAAAATACTACATCCAAGTTCCTACTAACCTTCTCATAGAAACTAATTACATTTGTTTGACATGACTTATCCTTCATAAACCTAGTGTTGACTCCTACTTATAATCATATTCTTATATACTATCCCTTATTAACCCTAAAAACTTCCACACTGGATTTGCTTTTGCTCCCTTCTTAAAGATTGTGATATATGTTTTTGCTTGTACAATGAATGTTTATGTATTAATGGCTATATGGCATTAAATAAAAATAAAAAAAAGTAAAGCTCAAATGATTGTTTGTTGGGAGTATGCATTTTAAAATATTTGCCTATTATTATTTTTTCTTACTTTTTATTTGTCTTTTTTATTCAATAAAATAATAAATGTGATATTTAAAAAGCAAAGAGCTTGTAATAGGGTTGATCTTTTAGCAAAATGGTACTGGTAGTCATTGCAAGAGGCGCTCAACGTGGGGCTTATGATGAGTGCAGAAGGTGATCATTGCAAAGCAGGAAAGTTGAAGTACACGGGGGGAGAGGCTCGCGATGAGCGCCGAGGGTGCTCAGAGGAGCAAAAGCCCCACATTGTGTGGCAAAAAGCATTGCCAGCCTTACAACTTTATTCCTGTCATTTTTGACGGGCAATTTCCTAGTATTTTATGAAATCATGCATATATATTCATTCACACTTTGTAACTTTGAATCTAGTTTAATATAGACTATCAGTTTTTGGCTACTGGTTTCAAATTGGACCATTGCAAGCCTCTCCCGCTCGGCACTCATAGCAAGCCTTTCCTCCCGCCTACTGTACAGGACGCTCACTGCAGGGTTCGTTAACCTGCAAGTTTTGTTTGGGAATGCCATGTGTCTCTTTCTACCATCTCCCCTCTGTTACTTCCCTTTTGTCTTTCTCCTCTGTGTGTCTGCTGAATGTTTGTGTAGCGCGCGCTGACTGATGTTTATTTTATTTTCAGAGTCCGGCTTGCCTGTAGTTGTTCGTGTAAGTGTTACTGTCTTTGCCGTCGTGTATTTTCTAAGTCCCACGTTCCTGGCTTTGCTCAGCCTTGTTTTCATCCTGTTTCAGACTTTCTACGTTTTTTTGGCAGCCATTTTCTTTCCCGCTTCAGCGATTTTTGATCTTTTAAAAAAGACAAAATATGCCTCAAATTATCTTGCAATCTCACTCACAGGCTCCATGGCTCTCCCCCTGTGCTGTGTGTGAGTTTGTAAATGTATTTGAGGCATATTTGGGTGCTTTTGCAATCTTTTCCAGTTTTGGTGGTTCGGACGTTAAAGTCGTATTTTTGCAAGCCCCGCAGTCCATTATAAGGGCCTTAATTTTGCGTCTGTCGCTAAGTCAAGGGGCCTCGCAATGAGGCCTCATTACAGCTAAGTCCTGCGTGTCTCGTGATAAGTCCCACGTGTCCACCCCTGCAATGAACGTCCTTGAACTGACAACTATATATGTGATTAATTATTTTGTGTGTTGCAAAAAATAAAAAAAGGAATTAACATCATACACACAGAACATTCATTACCATGAACATTACATATTAAAAAGCTTACTTTAATTAATACACCATATTTAATATATTTTTTGTAAAAAACATAAATGTACCCTTCAGGCTGTATGCCATAGCTTTCATGATTGAATATGCTTTTCATAAACCTCTTAAATTGCCATCGTGCCATGGCTGGAGGTAGTAAATTGTTGAGCCAGTTATTGAATCGTCTGACGAAAAGCAGATCATAAGGATATCCTTCTTTTTCATGACGCTTCAACACCCAAACACCTTTTCTGGTGGTAAGATATACCTGGTAGGGTAAACAAGTGGTAGATTATTTAGGAGGCAAGTGAAAATACTCATATGCTATAATTTTATTAAACAAAATTATTCTTAAAATGATGTCTCTACTGTCTCCCTGCAACATATATCAGATAAAACTGTAAAGTAACAACTGAGAGTGTCCAAGATACAATCATTGTGTTATTGGTGAACCTTAGCAAAAGCAAAAAAGGGGCTTCAGGTGCCCTATACTTGTTACACTCACATATATACCAAACTTAACCCTGAATATACCCCATTAAACATAACAAAACCCCATTAACCCTAACTGTACCCAATAAACCCCTACCCTATTAACCCCTACCTTACAATATTAATCCCTATCCTACCCTATATTATTCTATTAACCCCCTCTACCTAATTAACCCTATTAAACACTCACAATACCTAATTAACCCTATCACTAATCACTTAACCCGTCTAGATTTATTTAACCCCATCTAGACCTATGTAACCCTATCTTGTCCGATTTAACCAAATCTAGACCTATTTAACCCCATCTAGACCTATGTAACTCTACCTAGTCCTATTTAATTCCATCTAGACATATTTAACCCCATCTAGACCTATTTAACCCCATCTAGTCCTATTTAACCCCATCTAGACCTATGTGACGCTATCTAGTCCTATTTAATTCCATCTAGACTTATTTAACCCCATATACACCTATTTAACCCCATATAGAACCATGCAACCCTATCTAGTCCTATTTAACCCTAACTAGACCTATTTAACCCTAACTGGGCCTAGTTTACCCTAACTGGGCCTAGTTTACCCTAACTGGGCCTAGTTTACCTTAACTGGGCCTAGTTTACTCTAACTGGGCCTAGTTTACCCTAACTGGGCCTATTTAACCCCAAATGTACCCAGTAAAACCCTATCCTATAAACCCCCTTCTATCCTACCCTATTAACCCCTACACTACCTACATAACCCCTAATAAAATCCCTAACACCTGGCTAATTACAAAAAATAACAAAACCCATCTAATTACAGAAAATAAAAAAGCAACATTACATAAAATAAAAAAGAACAATACATACAATAAAAAAAGGAACATTACAGAAAATAAAAAATACAACCTAAAATAAATACATCACTTTTACAATAAAAATAAAGACCCATACCCAGCAATAAATAAATAGTAAAGTATACCACTTACTTTGCCCAAATGCCCCTCCAGCGATGATGGTCTTCTGTGCTTCGTCCCATGACAAGGGCCCAATCCAAAAATGTCCACTGGTCCGGCACACCTATAATAAAAAGAAAGAGTACAATTAATACATGAATAAATACAACATATAATATTATATAGACCTAGTAGGCTACTTACCTGTCCAAAATAGCCATCCAGCGATGCCCCTGTCCTCCTCAAAGTCAACTTTGTCAGGGCCCCCTCGAAAAATAACCGCCATTCTAACTATGTAAAAAATCTAATGGAGGGAGTTAACAATGTGGAGGGGGGTTAATAGGGTAATGTAGGAGTTAATGGGTTAATGGAGTATAGTTAGGGTTAATGGGGTTTAGTTATAGTGGTAGAGGTTAATTGTTTTATTTAGCACGTGTCCTTTAAGGACCTTTAATGTGGGGAATTTCCAGGGTCCCGATAGGGACCCCGCAGCATGGGCGGATGTTAGTTGCAGCAGGGGTATTTACTGTACCCCCGCGGCATGGGGTTAACCTTTTTTGTGTGCGTGACCTTTAAGGACCAGCGGCGGGAATTTTACATTTTTCAATGCTGCAGGGGTCCAGATTGGGACCCCCGCATCATGAGGTTAATGTGGGATTCGAATCGGAACCCCACGCATTATGGGGGTTTGATTTGGGAGCAGTCGGGAGAACACCTCCATGGTACCAATAAGCTGGAGTTGTCTTTTTGCCATTTAAGGGCTTGACAGAAGGGGTAATCTGAGCAATTGAATATTGAAGTAGCGATTTCAGGGCTCGGGACTCTTGTGGTAGTGAAAGATCAAAAGCAAGTAACCCCATCGGAGTCTGCAAGTTGGAGGCAATTGAATAGCAAAGTAACTTGCTATCTCCACTTGCGGGCCCATATCTCAAAAAAGTAGCAATTGAATGAGGCCCCTAGAAGCTAGACATATCTCATACCTAACATCACTTGCTTCTGACCCACCTACTCTGTCTACACCTGCCCCCTTACAGTTCCTGCTCTTTATAGTGGGGGCTCTGCACTATTACCATCATTTTCATCATCTGCTACAGACAAATAATCTTTCATTAAGTCTTTACTTTCCTCACATACCTCCTCCTCTTGCTCTTTGTAACTTCACCCTCACACTTCTGTCAGCATGCAAACCTGACCCATAACCGCAGCACTAAAGCTTGGATTCCATCCTACTCCCTCCTAATTAATTGGAAACATTCTCCCTACCTTGCACATTTTCAGACTAACTTTACACCTATCTTACCGCAATAGAATTTTCTTCTCTCTTCTATCCTCTCACTCCCATCTGTCACTCTGTTTTTGGCCAATAACAATTGTAACTACTGTTCTTGACCAGGTTCCTGACTCTCCCACTCCCTTAAATTATAAGTTATAAGGGTGGAAGGTGCCTTAGGAAAAAGAACCATGTACTTAAGATTTTAAGCTCAGAGGCAGGGCCCTTCATTTTTGCCATTTTTTGTTAATATTGTGTTTTTAATATTGTGTCTGTCTTTGTGAGATTATACAATTTAACATTTACGGTTCTTACTATTTTAAACACCTTATTGAATTAAATAAGTATTTTTATTTTTATTTTCCAGAACATGAACCTTTACTTTCTGCAAATTACAAGTAAAGATCATATGTTTGTTTGTTGGTCATAGAATATTAAAAACAGTGTGCAATTTAAATCAAATAAAAGTGGATATTTTCTTACTTTTGAATGTGACCATTTCCCCTCAAGCAAAGCTGCTTTATCTCACCTTCCCTGTGCATGTCCGGGGGCTTGGCCAGCTCTATCTGGAAGCTAGACTAAGAAAAGTCTGACCAGTATATGTTCTAATTCAGAATGATCATGCTTAGGAAGGGGCGGTGCTATGATAGCCCAATCCTGCATCCAAGCTCTATGATGGTCCAGCCCCCAGGAAGAGCTGGCCATGCCCGCTAACAAGATAAAGGGAAAGGAGATAACCTGACAAATGAAAATTAAGAAAAAATAATAATTGTTATATAGTTTAAACTGCATGTTTTTTTACAGTATATGCCAAACAAACATTCATGCAAGCTTTACTTTTTTCTTTTCATTTTGAATTTAATTACATACAGTCATTAATAAATAAACATTCATTGCCCAAACAAAAACATATATCACAATCTTACACCTAAAATATAGATGATTCAAGAGAAAAATCAACATAAAATAACAATATAAATGTCATGATTTTCAGATGTTAGAATTTTATATTGATCAGAATATAGATAACACTTTTTCCTTTGGATAAGTTTTGCACAAGTGGGAATCTGTTTTATTTCAGAATTGGCATTGACACTCACACCTCCCCGGCAGGCACTAAACTTCTTTCACTCACCTCTTCCCTCACCCTCTCACAATGAACAGATTATGCAACTCACTGTGATGGACACTCCATTGACCTTATTTTTACCAGTCTCTGCACAACTTTGGTTTCCCAAGTAAGACAAAGAACTGCAGCTCTGTGTAAGTGTTTTTTAAAATGATTTGGGTGTAGTCTCATGCCTACATATGACCCTATTCAAGTCCCTCTTTGGTAACGTTGCACCACTCATAATTGTTTAAAAATGTTACTTATTTATTAAATTCACTCTTTTTTTCTCTTCTGCAATTGAGCCAAATTAAATGCCGTAGAACAATCCATATATGTAATATTATGAGATGCTTATCCATTTTTTTTAAGCAAAAGCTATTCAACTGTAATTTTATTGAGCCCTTATAAGTTTATGGATTTTTTGAAAAAATATTTACATGCAGGGTTTTAAAAGTCTTGCGGAGACCTGCAAAGCAGTTAAAGACAGTAGAGATAGTACAGTAATAAAAAAGCATAACAAAGCATGTAAGTGTATTAGAAATGAATATGTAACAATTCTATAGGCACATACAAAGTTTTAAAAATATTTTAATCAATATATATGATTGAGTCAGTATACATATTGGAACATTAACTATTGGCAATAATATACCTCTGCATAACACATATAAACCTCAAGGGTAATACAGATCCCAGATTTATTCAAATGAGGAAACCCACATGACCTACAATGGGTGCTCCAATGTATTGATTATTAAAGGGCAAACCACACCACAAACAATACTTATCAAACATATTGATCCCGACCACATCACAATACTGAAAGAGATCTTGTATGTCACAAGTAACCATATGTATATATAACCATACATGTCCAAAGAGAAGAGGATTATGGACTATGTCATGGTAGGTAGCCACGTGGTTACAAAATATTACCATCAAATAGGTCATGATCATTTTATCATCATCACATAGGACATGATCATTTACTACACATGATTAAGTTAACATTTTGTCAAATGGGTTTTATCTCCTTCTCTACCTGAGCACACGACCCCTACCCCTGTGCCACTGTGCCTTCTCCTTGGATGACGAAGTGTTACAAGGGGAGGCATAGTCATCGGAGTAAGTAGTGTAGCCCTGGGTGTAGGGGGCATGGAGTGAGACAAGGCCAGGCCAGGTTTCTCATGAGATGGAGAGACCTCCCAGGTGGAGAAGCAGGTGCTGGCAACCAGAGTGTCTTGTGCAATGTCAATGTTTAGCTGGATGAGCTTTCTCTGGCTCGGCACTTCCTAGAGCAGCCTGGCGATGTAACTCTCTATGTGCAGATTGTGGACTAAAGTGGTGATCAGGATGGATAGGGAGGCCAGTTGGGAGGAGATGGTGGTCAAGAGGCCCACCAGCACGTCCTCCTGACACACATAGACCAGCATCTCCTCCAGTGTAGCTTCCATTGCTGGCCGAGGGGGTGAGGCCTGTCATCTGTCAGGCTTGGAATGCCTGTGGCAGGAGGTGGTGGTGGTGGCGGAGTGGTGAGGTGCTGAGGAGCTCTTGGGATCTGTGGTGGGCCTCGTGGTAGTGGGGTCAGGAGGTGCTGGTGGTGGGAGGAGGAGTTGGTAATTGAGGCATACTAATTGAGTCACAGGAGGGGGGCAGTGGGATCAGATGCCATGGGTGTGAAGGACGGCCCAGCAGGTTCTCCCACTGACCACATGAACCTTACATCCTTCTCTACATATCCCGGTCTCTCGTCTATCCTCTGTGTATCCTCCTCCTCTTACTACGGATCCTTCTAAGCATAATGGGGTTCTTCCTCTTGAACATTCTGAACCGAGGCCCCCGTCCCAAACTCTGTAGAGGAACTGGACCTCCTGAGTGAGGAAATGAAAAACAGTATATTATTATTATTATTATCTTTATTTGTAACGCGCAAACATATTCCGTAGCGCTGAAGCATCTTACAAGATTGCAAACTTGCAAACTTACAATCTAATGAGTATATGAGTTAATAATGTATGATAATTTGTTTGCTGTGTTTAAAACATAGCTGCTTCAATTATTTGCCATTATGTGACGTTATCACTGGAGCCATATGAACATTGCTTTGTATTATGAGCTTGGTTATGTTGTAATATTTATAGCATTTTTATATATGATATAATATTATATATTTTATATATCCACATACTGTATACTGTATATGTGTCTAAGTACATATGAGGAATCTCAGTTTCTAAGAGATTCTAAGGTTTCTTTGTTCTGTAACAGACCTTACCTAAGAAATTCTTAGTTAATCGAAAAGGTCAACTTAGGGTCTATTTCTTAAAATGTGTACTCCTTAAAATTTCTATTTTACATAGCTGACACCAATTCTCCTTAAATAAAACTACAAACAAAATATGGTTAACATTTTATTACTTAAAGATCAAAAGTTTATGGGGGATTTTTTTTTCATATTTCTTATTCATCTAGAATTACAATATATTAATTGACATTGTGGTTTTGTCCCATATTCTATGCAGCCACAAGTACATTTTGTCATTGGCTGAACAGCTCTGACATCATCGGTTTCTATTAGTTAAAGTTAATAATGTTTCATTTGTCATCAAAATTCATAATCTGGATATGAATTTTAATACAAGATCTTTCTGACCGAAACAGATAAATTAATTTTATTTAATTATCTCTTAGCAATTATATCATAAAATACATTACCATAATCGTACAATGTTCACAGATACATTTAAAAATGTGCGTAGTACAATATGTAGACACCTTTAACATTGTAATCTATTTTTTTTGTTATTGGTGATTTTTATAATTATAAAAATCACCAATAATAAAAAAAAAATGATTTATAATTGATTTATTTTATGTTATTTCTCTAGTTGCTATATGATTTTTACTGTGTATGTAATTAGTGGTAATTTTATCAGAATACATTAGTACTTTAATTTTCCACATGCAATCACCTATAACAGTTTTCATAGTGTGTAACGCTCCAGGCAGGAGTGCATGCGCACTATGAAAACTATTAAGCAATGCAGGCATTGCCCGTGCACGTTAGTTGCGCATTCGCATTGTGTACTGGGGAGGGAGGGGAGGAGGAGGGGAGAAAGACACAGAGGAGGAGGGGAGAAAGACACATGGGAGGGGGGAAAGAGACACACGGGAGGGGGGAAAAGACACAGGGAAGGGGGTAGAGAGGCACAGGGGAGGGAGAGACATGGGAGGGAGGGGGAGAGACACAGGGGAGGTGGAGGAAGAGACACAAGGGAGGAGGGGGGAGAGATACAGGGAAGTGGGGAAGACACAGGGGAGGGGGGGAATAGACACAATAAATATTATCCCGTCAATTTTGATGGGCAAGTTACTAGTATTATTAAGATTGATGCTATTATTACCAATCCCCTATTAGGTTAGTTGATTCTAAAATGTTATATGTTGCATCATTGGGATTTATTGCTATATAATTTTGCTTGGGGGATTTATATGGTGATTTATATTTCATAAAATCTAATGTTTTGTTAATTGTTATAATATGGCTGAGTTTTGATATCTAGGAATTATTCTGATACATTTTTTATAATTAGATTATTTGGGCTTTGTTATTATAAATAAACATTTTATAAAAAATAATATTTGTCTATAAATTGATGTTGAACTCAATAATTATTTTTCTAATTATTTATAAAATCTATGTCAAAATATTTCTGACAGTTAGTTATGGCTCATAGCAATATAATTAATCATGTTGTGGTCTGCCCTCTGCAGCTCATGCAGACACATACTCTGATGAACTTCTTGCGTGGTGTGTCATTCTAACCAATATGTGAACATATCTAAGCAATAAATAGTAACATTATTTGAGACATCCCTGATAGGCTAATACACTACACTGCACATCCAGCCCTTCAGAGTCTGTATCAGCATAAGCTGCAGTGAGCACACCCATACACAGGCTCTCTATTGGATGTTTACTCCCTTTAAATATAGTTTGTTATTGATACTCATTGTTAGGTGTTATCTCTAAATATTTTACACAAATGTCATGCTGCCCACCAATTAAACTGATATTTGACCTTCCTGGATTAGACTAAGGATACATTAAACATCTCATCTTAGTCAAATCCAGGGAATTTATATTGGTGGACAGCATTTATATGGGATGTGTGTTATGTATGTGTGTGTTGTGTACATGTGTGGGTATGTGAGAGGATGATGGTGTATATGATATTAACCTGGTATGGTTCTGGGATCCTGCGAGTCCACCAGTTCTGGAAGTCCCATGACTGGCACTATCCACTCCTTCAGGGTCCTCTCCCACTCAGTATACTGGATGCTGACCACCTGTAGTTCTCGTTGCACTTGTCTCTTCTGCCATCTTCGTCTTGACCTTCGCCGGGCTGTCCTCACATTAGCAAATCCTGGGGCTGACACTTCTGCGCCAACCTGACTCCAAGCCTGGGCACTATGGCCAGGCCTCACTTCTATTGTCCCATTGTAGGTAGATCTCACAGAGATATACTTAAGGGCCCTGTGCTTCTGTAAAGCCTCTTGCCCTTTTAACTGGTCCTGGATATCTTGTCCACCCTGATCTCTCCCTGAGACCTGTGCCTCCCAACCTCTACACCCCCCCCCCCCCCAGGATGAGGCCCCTCCCTCTGTCCCTGCACTATGTTTGCATTTTTTCTCAAGTCGCATCCCTCAGTCCCTCAATCTCACCTACCGCCCCCCCCCCAAAGAACTCCTACCACACCTAGCCTTTCATCTTCCTCTCATTCGTTTCTTACTGAAATTGTGGTGATTTGTTTAACTTTACATGAGTCACATAATCCTACCCCTTGTATCTCATTTTAAGAGTTGCGAATAAGCTACATAAAGTTACGAGTAAAGGGAAATTAATAGATGCATAACATTAAGTAAAAAAGCTCCCGTAGTTGAATGAGTTATAAGTGTTGAATTGAATAGGGCCCTTAATCTGTGCATTTCTCATATTTTTTGTTAGTATAAAAATTGTCCCTAACATTCCCTAAACACTGTCCATCCTAAGGTAGAATGGAGGATTGTAAGTGGAAGGTGGGGAGACAGAGAGAGTGGAAACAGACAATCATGTGTAGAGTAAATTGGAAGGGAAGATTTTGGGCAGACTAGATTTGTCAGGTACTTTACTAATGCTGTATTCTTTGAAAATTGGGATTTTTAGTAAAAATTTGAATAAATTATTCATACCTGTGCAGCTGTATGACTAAGCTCTGTTGCAATATCCACGCCACTGTTGCCCATTCCTATAACCAACACTTGTTTGCCATCAAATCCAACTGGTGTCTTATATTCTCGAGAATGAAACTTTTGCCCTTTAAATTTGTCAATACCTTTTTTTAGGATAAAAAATATATATCAGAGTTAGGCATAGATAGAAAAATCAAATGATGACATGACAATAAAAGAATAAGTTTCATTAGGACAAGCTACAACACGTTTAGACATTCAAAATTGTACTAAAGAATGAAGTGCTGGAGACAAAAAAAAATTTTGTTATTACCATTATTCAATTTTAACATTTTCAACATTTACCCCATTTCTATCAATTACATGTGACATAATGAAGTATCACATTTTAAATTCAATAGTGAGTTGAAGGTTTGCAATTTAAGAGTTATTAGAAGAATCACATCTCACCACCTCCTAAAGGCTTGAATGACATGTAAGTCAAACAGACAAAAAATAGAAAACCTAATGACATTATATCAGGTATACAGTTATAATTTTACAACAAAATATATTAATTGTGCCACGCTTATTGAATACTCTACTAATCTCCCTTAGTTATCAAAAAAATAATACTCACTCAAAAAAAGATATGTTGATAGTATGAATTTACTTTAATTTTAAGGTGAATAATTACAGCTCACTCAAACATAATGTAGCACAGTAGTTCTCAAATGGTGTTCTGCAAGTTTTGTTAGGTGTGTCACACAATTTTGGATGTTTTTACAGATATAAGAAATGTATAAATAGTTTTGTTTAATAATGGTAATATTTTTATTTTACCAGCATACATATTATATAGCAAGTAGACCTTGAACTTGCCAAAAAACTCAGCTGCTGCTCATATTGAAGGGAAGCAGTGCATGCACAACCCTTCCGACTATTTCTTATTGAATAATTTTATCTCAGTTGAAGATTGCACTTCCTTCAGTAATGCTCAGGATGAAGAGAGAGGTGGGTATGGTTACAGCAACAGCTATTAATGACTTAAACAGTGTATTTAAATGATATTTTCTGGGTAAAACTTTAATTTGCTGCTGTTTGCACATAATTTTTATGTTAATTAATGGTGTATTAAAAATAGTTCTAACATGAAAAGTGATAACATTCACCCTTTAATCAGACAATACAAAACTACGGTAAGAAAGGTATATTTGTATTAAATAATTATACAAAGATATCTTTTATGTTTATTAACCTTATGTATATAGTAAACCTAAATTGTTTATAGCAAGTTCGAATATATCTAGCAATACATAGATACGTGCAAGTCATTTGTTTCCAAATTGCAAACAGTGTCTATTCCGGTTCTCATAAACCCGCAGAGTGACGTCATCAAGAGGGGACTGTTGACTGAAGCCTGACACTTTTCACATGTAGCTTCTACGGAGGCTCTGTATGTATGTTTGCTAGATATATTAGATCTTGCTAGACACAAATTATGTTTACTATATACATATGGTTTATCAACATAGATGATATCTGTATACAATGCACTACCTTATTTTTTTGTATATGACTACATGTTTTGAAATACTAAGCAAAGGACAAGTCCCACTACATGTCATTAATAAGGTAGATTCATGGTTTAAATACATACATATAAATTTGGAATTAAAAGAAACCTACCCATAGGACTATCTGATAATTGACTAATGGTTGGTTATTATCCCATCTGATTTTTATATATTTGCATGCTTAATTGGGGACATTGTGATGATTGGTTTACAAATGGGAGCAGATACTTGATTTATGACAGTGTAATTAGAGACTTTTTGGACATATCTAGAGGGCAATTAGTGGATCCTAGTCTAAACTCTACTACAACATAGATTAGATAATGCATTGGCTTATTGTCTGAGACTGTCAAGTGACTACTATCCATGTAAAGTATATAACCCAGTCACTGTCTATTCATTACCAGATATTCTTATGTTTATATAACTCAACATCGATGTATACTTATCTAGAGGGGACTGATTGTATATAATATTTTTTTAAACATCGAATTTTATGTTTCTATTGTTTTTTATTTTTTCTATGTAAATAAAACCTATGTTTTAAATAATCTGCTAAAATTTCAGTCTTGAATTTGTGGCTATCAGTACAACTCAATGTGACTTGTATACTATCACTGGTTCTAAAAGTGTTATTTTATTTGTATAATTATTTGACATAGTTATCACACTACTAATTATAGTTTTCCCCTTATAATGGGCATAATAAATTAATAAAAACAGTAATAGATTATTTACTGTGTAGAACATAATGCCTACAGAAATAAGAGTAGGGGAACAAGTCCCAGTATATGGACACTATTTTGATGTCAGTGTAAGTACATTTATATTACCTGTAGACTACCAGGAACTAGGTATGTAGGGGAGGGTTGATAGGGGCTATTGCGATTAACATGTACATGTCTCAGATGGGAAGTTCATAGCTAACGTGGAGGGACAATAGAGCCATGTATTTGGACATGGTGAGGGCCTAAACTATGGAAAGATGTAGAGACCTGTGATGCAGTATACAGATCCATCACTGATGTGAAGACATGTGCTGAAAGAAAAGCTATGGTCTGTTCTAAAGTGTTTGTCATATTGTATACCTGACAAGTAAAGTATATTTTCAGCTGAGAATAAAAAATATTTGAAAACCTATCCCTAAAGAAATTCATTTATTGGAAATAACAGGTATTATATTGTGTCATATGGTATAAGAAGTGGGATCTACCAAATCCTGGCTCAAGTACATCTCCAGCCCTATTAAATTCCTCAAACTGTAGAATTTGTAGTCCGTAAAGTAGCCCACTAGACTTAAGGCTATTAAATTGGCCTCTTTCAGCTTCCCGCAAACGATCTGCAGGTTACAGGCAGAAAAACCCTACGGGCTAGAGAGGACCCGCAAGAGGGTTAAAGTCCTGTCGTTAGCACTGTAAATGCAAATATAAACACAATACTGTATTGAAAATGAAATGGAAAGTGACGTTAGATATTAAAATTAATAGCACAACATTCTCAAGCTAATAAATCTGCAATATAAAATAGTTTATTTTATGTGTAATTTCCGTGTTATATCGATCCAGGCAATCAATGTGTTAATACATATCATAGAACTCGCATAGACTAGCATATCATATTTATTGATTTATTAATATTTCATTATTTCTGGAATGCGGGTCCGATCGAAACTCTACTTTAAACCCATAAGGGATTGAAATCTAACCTCCATTTTGTAGTGACGTAATGATGACAATCTCTTTTACCATTGGCTCTGTCTAAACCCGTTACTACGGGTGAGACTAATTGATCGTGTTCATGGCCGCAAATGCAACGTTCACAAGAATAATTTACGGGTTTGGATGTCGGCCACCTCTGTTGCGGGTTTGGATAATTTTATCGCTCTGTAACTTCGCCAAATTTCAAGCAGGAACTTCAAATCAATGGGCTAGAGGATGACCCTGATGTTTACTTGACAGCATTTGAGATACTTGCTACTATGGCCCAATTAGATAGAAGTACCTAGGCAGTAATACTAACTTAATTTCTAACTGGTGAGGCACAGGCTGCTTATTTTACCTTGGAGTAGCAGGGAGCCCAGGTCTATGCTACGGTTAATTCTGCAATATATCTTCATATATAATTTTCTAGTGAATGTTATAGGGTTTAAACTGTAGGGTCTAGCCTACACGTGGTTAAAACGTTCAGTGTGCCTAATAGCTGAAATATTGGACATAATCTTTGAACACTAACTTAAGAACTCCCAAATGAACTTCGTCATGGGTCTGTAGACCTAAACGCGGTTACTTAAATTATGCAGTCCAAATTTCTTGCAAGCATACGATCTTACTAAAGTCAGGAAAATAAATATAAAAAGGGTGAAGTGTAGGCATATTTTTTATAAGGGAAACCTCTATTAGGTCCTCCACTTACAAGATTAAGTACATACAGAGCTGAACCAAAAACTATGGGCAGAAAAACGAACGTGATGTAAGTGTGGGGTCCTAGGTCACATATCCAGAAATTGTTCCCTCATGGAGTGTGAATATGGGGGACAATATTATTTTGGTAATCAGGAGGTATTTGTGGTCTGTACAATTATTCTGTGAATTTTGGTAAGGACTGGGAATTTTTTTAATGTTCTAAATTCTCAGATTCAGTGTGCTGATGGAAAAAAGGTAAAGCTAAATCTTAAATGAGGAGCTATTTCCCTTTTAGGGCTCATATTTTTTATTTTTTGTACAAAATTCGATGTTTCCAAGAGTAGAAGGCAAAGGAAGCTAAATAAAAGAGAATGGATACAATTACATGTTGTAGAGCTTCAGAGCTGTTCTGGACACAAAGTTAGACTAGGAAAAAAACGGGGCACAGGCATGCTGACAATGAGCCTCTGGATGTGGTGTTAGAACCTGATCCAAGAGATTTACTGGCAAGCTCATCTGATCTAAGACGGAAACATAGAAATGCCATAATATTAAGAAATGCATGTGTAAATCTAGCAATATTCAATAGGGGTTTGGTGGTTATCCACAAAGGTAGTCGGTTTCCCCATTTCATGTTAAGAGATGACTTATACAGAGTCTGCAGGCTTCCTTGGACTGAGTAAACGTGAGCAAATAGTGGTACCTATCCTCTATATAACAAATATTACAGCTTTCTCATGCCAGACCCCTAGAGAGAGAAGTCATTAGATTTTATTATAAAATATGCTTTTATGGTTTGTATCTCAAAGGAAATATTGACTGATCAGGGGACCAATTTTATTTCAATAGTTGTGATGTAGATTTGTTCCCTTCAAAACGTAAATTCCTTAGAACTTTAGTCTACCAGTTCTGTTTAAGTTCTACAGATGTGGTGGTAGAAAGATTTAATAGCACACTTAAGCAGATGCTTCAAAAGTTTGTGGCAAAATTGGGACAAAATGTATGCTAGACACAAAGTACCCCAGTCATCAAGACACAAGGGAATACTTGACCTGGTTAAAGAAGACTGGTAGATGCCGTGTAGTTCAAGCAAAAATGTCCTCCACTATATTATACAGAGGTTCAATACCGTGGGGAAGTTTTCTTAAATTAAACTTGTAAAGGCCCAGAAAACACAAGCATATTATTACAAAAAGGATGCAAGAACTATGGAATTTTAACCTGATGACAGGGAGCTAACATTCTGTCACCAGGTTAAAATTGTTGACAAAATTGTGGCGTCCGTAAAAACTCTGCTGCTGTGTGGTTTGGATCCCATCATGTGCTGGAGCATTTCACAAGATACAATATGTTGTATGCAGAGCCATTGCTGCACAGGACTAATTTTGATTAGCCATTTGGTTTACAGACAGATGCCTCCGAGCATGGTTTGGGGGCTGTGTTGTCACAGTTTACTGAGAGGGAAGAGCACCCATTTTATATTTAAGTAGAAAGTTACTTCCCAACTAGAGAAGCTATGCTGACATAGAGAAAGAATGTGTATTTATTGCGCTATTACTGGTTGGGCAGACACTTTACTTTTGTGTCTGATCACCCCCCTTTAAAGTGTCTGGATACTATGAAGTAAAATATTGCATGATTAACACTGTGGTATTTAGACTTACAGACATAGGACCTTATTCAATTGCAAGTCCGTAATTACCTTCAAACTGAACTTCTGGCTGTGGGTTACAAATGTTTTACATATATAGATGTATTCAATTGACTCAAGCCTGCAATGTCATGCTCACAGCCCCAACATGCAAACCATAAACCCATATGGAGCATTTCAGTGCATGATCATGATCATTTAGGCAAGCCTGTAAGTTAAATTTTAGACAGAGCCAATAGTAAAGTAGACCGTCATCATGACATTAGTAAAACATGGGGCCCTATTCTATTAGCTACTTGCAAATGCCTTGAACTCATAAATTTGGCTTTGGGTGTTTTATTTTATAAATGTTTATATGGATTCTAGTGACTTAAGAATTCATTAGTGCCAATAAGTAATATTTGCCAAAAATGTAGCAATATTAAGTGCATATAGATTTACAAATTGGGCAATTGGTTCGGGCCCATGGAGTTTAAACTGCAATCAATTAGTGTTAGTAGTACAATTTGCAATCGGACTCACAATCCAGAAATACAGAAATAAATAAAAGCAATAAAGCAACTGTTCTAGTCCATGCAGGTTCCAATGATATGTATTAACTCCTTGATTCCCGGGATCGACATAACATTTTTTTTTATTGCAGATTTGCAAGCTTAAACGATTGTGCAATTAATTCTAATGCCTTTCATTGCTTTCCGGGGAGTGTAAAAGTACAGTAGTGTGTGTTTATTTGCTTTTGCAATGTTACGAACAGGTGTTTAACCCACTTGCGAGTCCTATCTAGTACATTTTTTGATACATTTGCCATTTACAGGTTCGAAGGCAATTGCGGGTTTGTTGAATCTTTGTAATTGAATATTAATTTAACACTGGTAACATTTAGGGGCTTGAAACATCAAAGCAGGAGATAGGATGGAGTTACGTTTTTGACAACTGCAGTGCTTTTGAGCCTGTAACTCCAATTGGAATGCAAGTAGCTAAAAGTAGCCAATATCAGTAACTCATGTAATTGAGATTTGGACAATTGAATAAGGTCCCTGTTCTTTTAAGGTTCTGCATAGGTCAGAAAATGACCAAAATACATATTTTCTTTGAAGAGATGGAAGTGAGGTACCCAGAGGTTTAATGGCTCTAAGGCGGGGGAGGGTATGTGATGGAGTGTACAGACCCTTCACTGGTCATATGGAGATCAAAGTGCACATTTTTAACTGAGATAACATTGATTAGGCTTTCTTGGTAGGGCTTGAATAATGTTATCTCAGTTGAAATATTACACTTCCTTTTGGTAGTGCTCAGGTCAATGAGAGAGTTCGGTAAGGGTACAGCAACAGCCATTAATGAGGTAAAATGTATTTGTTTGATTATATTTTCAAATTTTATAAGTTTCAAAATGTTGATTTGCAGCTGTTTGCAAATTAATTTCTGTGTTAATTAATGGTGAACTAAAATATATTTCTAGCATGAAAAGTACTTACACTGGCCCTTTAACCACATTCATTGTATCCATGGAAAGAAAAGTACATTTATATTACCAGCAGACTTAAAGGAGACAACCACTTGGGGGGGTTGATAGTTGCTGTGGGATTAACATGTGCATATCCCGCTATGGGGAGTCCCTAAATTATGGAAAGCTGAGGAGGCCTGTGATGACAGACCCAAATACTGGTGTAAAGAGGCAGTCAGTGCAGAGGGAGATTTCAGTAAGGGTGAGAACTTGTCTATCATGTTCTAGTTTTGCTAGACACGCCCTTTCCCTGTCAAACAATGAACTGATTAGGCTTGTATCTGCTTTAAGCTGAGGCTCAGATAGGCCAGTGTAGTCTCAGGCAGTGATGTGTTAGGCTTCTGCATACTGTATAGACATGTGCTGGAAGAAAAGCTATTTTTTGCTCTAAAGTGTTGTGTTTTTATATTTTATCATTGACAAGAAAAGTCACTTCTAAGCTGCGAATAAAGAATGATTTGAAAATTCATCCCAAAAGAAATGCATTTATTATGGAAGTACCAGGCTTTAAATTGTTAAAAGGCCCTACTTGAGAATGGTTTACAAAGAATAAAGCTGTGTAACAGCTAAACCTGACAATAATGATACCAAGATGCATTACAAATTCAAGGAGGTAGGTATGCTCCTTGAGAATTTAACAAAATCTGCCTTTAATTATCATGTTTTAAAACCTTCAATAATAGGAATATAATACTGTCAGTTTGGTCCCAGAGAGTAGAGTGTCTGAATGTATTTCATTCCTAGGAGTAAAATACAATAAAACACATTTGAATAATTATGTGAACTACTTATTTAAAAAAATAAAATTATATATATATATATAACAATTATAGAAACCAGCCTTATTAGTTATGCAGAGTCTTGTGGGATGGCTTCAAGGGCTAAACTAAAATGTCAATATCTAAAACAATTCTTTAAAAATGTAAAAAAATTTTTTACATGCTTTTCCACCAACTGATGGTGGGGAGCACATATGGTGACTTATGTGGTCCTTTAAAACATTGATAATAATACTGTGGTGGGGAAAGGAGGCTCATAAGACCCCATTAATAATAAAGGGGTCCAATCGACACATATTTATTTGATTATTACCCACTTCAGTTTTTTGGAAACATTAACCCTTATAACCTCTTGGGAAATAATTTTCCAAAAAATAGGAGGGATCCAAAGATACCCCATGGGATAAAATTGTATTTCCTTCCAAGGTCAAATCACATATGCATTTAATTTAAATTTCCCCTCTGCCATTTTCTTACTGAAGTAGCACTATATTTTGAGAACTGAGAAAATTTTAAAGGAGAGAGGAATTACATTGCCAATGTGACAGCAATTGGCTCACTCACTCTACCATATCAACTATCCAACCACACCCACTCTTCTCCCTCCCCCAATCCAACAGCCATTCTGCACTGCTTTGCCACAGCTACAGAGGATGAAGTCGCTAGCCTGCTATCATCCACTCGCCTCACTACATGTCCCCAGGACCATATTCCAGCTCAGCTCATCCCTCCCCTCTCTACCACACTAATCCCAGCTCTCACACACATTTTCAACCTTTCCCTAACTACCGGCAAATTTCCATCTTGTCTAAAACACGCCACAATTACACCCATTCTCAAAAAGTACTCATCTGACTCTGACATTGCTTCTAACTACCGCCCTATCTCTCTACTTCCTCTGGCTTCCAAACTGCTGGAGCGGCTCGTCTATAACCGCCTTACCAGATTTATCTCCTCTAACTCTTTTCTTGACACCTTCCAATCCGGCTTTCGGCCCCAACACTCCACTGAGACAGCTCTCACTAAAGTCACCAATGACCTGCTTACTGCCAAGTCAAAAGGTCACTTTTCTATTCTCCTTCTTCTAGATCTCTCTGCTGCCTTTGACACTGTTGACCATCCACTTCTACTCCATATCCTCTCTTCCCTCGGTATTCGAGACACTGCTCTCTCGTGGTTCTCATCATACCTACAAAATCGATCATTCAGTAACTCCTTTTCTGACACCTCTTCTTCTACCTACCCTTTGTCTGTTGGCGTACCCCAAGCATCTGTCCTAGGCCCGCTCCTCTTCTCCATCTACACTTCCTCACTTGGTACCCTAATAAACTCTTTTGGGCTGCAATATCATCTCTATGCAGATGACACCCAAACCGATCTCTCAGCACCAGATCTATCCCCCTCTCTTCTAACACATGTCTCCAATGGACTCTCTAGTATATGCTCTTGGATGTCCACCCACCATCTCAAACTCAACATGTCTAAAACTGAACTCCTAATCTTCCCTCCCTCTCCCACTGTGTCAATTCCTCACATCTCTCTCACTGTTAATAATGACATCCTCACCCCCTCCTCCCAAGCCCGTTGTCTTGGTTCTACTGGACCCTGCCCTGTCCTTCATCCCTCACATACAATCACTAACTAAATCTTGTCTTCTCCATCTAAAAAACATCTCCAGAATTCGCCACTTTCTTACACAAGACACAACTAAAATCCTTATACACTCTCTCATCATCTCTCGACTGGACTACTGCAACTCGCTTCTTGCTGGCCTACCCACCCCCCGACTATCTCCACTTCAATCCATTATGAATGCCTCTGCTAGACTCGTCTTCCGTACACAACGTTCAGTGTCGGCATCACCTCTCTGTCAATCTCTCCACTGGCTTCCCATAGCCTCCAGAAATTTTTTTAAAATCCTGACCCTAACTTTCAAAGCCCTCAACAAGATCACTCCCCCATACATTTCTGGTCTCATCTCCAAATACTCCCCCACCCACCCTCTTCGCTCTGCTAATGACCTTCTTCTTTCCACAACTCTTGTCACATACCTCTCACTCTCGCCTTCAGGACTTTTCTAATGCTGCCCCTATTCTCTGGAACTCCTTGCCTCGCTCCAACAGATTATCCTCCAGCCTCAAAACATTCAAAACCTCTCTAAAAAAAACATCTCTTCAAAGAAGCGTATCACCTTTCACCCGTAACACACTCCCTCCTTTTCCTCACACAATACCTTTGATGTAAGTCTGCGAGTTTCAATCCCACAAGGTGTTTTAGGGAAAGCTCCATGGACACTATGGAGTCGAGGCTCAAAGACAGGGCCCTCCTTGTTTTACTATGTGTTAATTTGTATGTATCTTTGTCTTGAACGTATCTTATGTACAACGCTACGGAATATGTTGGCGCGTTATAAATAAACGATAATAATAATAATAAATAACAAACTTTGTATTAGGAACTTGTAAAAACACTATACTGTCATGATTTTAATCATAACCATTATATGTAATAAATTATGATAGCACTTGGTTGTTGAGGAACGTAAAGCAGTAAATCCTTGTCTTGGCATGTAGCACTGTTTTTCACATTATTAAGACCTCATAGTGGACCTCTGCAAATCACATATAAACTTTGTGTTCTTTGGAGGAAAGTAAACATCCTGTGTTTTTCTTTCATATTTTTCTTTGTAGAGCACTGAACCATATATCAAATAAATATACATTACCTGGAAAAGACTTTAGCGGTAAAAATGGTTTTTCATGTTGACCAGTACAAACCATCACTGCATCAAAGATTGTTGTTTCCTTCTGTCCATTGGTTTCTGTTACAACAACCCATTTACCAGTAGAGGAGAAATCAGAATGTCTCTGGACACTGCAAACCACGGTCTGAATGTAAAAGCATTAAGAATATTAAAGCAACATAGAAATATTTTATATTTTGGTTGCATCAGATAGAAAACGTATTTAGAACTTTAACTGCGCTTGAGGGCCGTCCCTCTGCCAGCCAATGAGATCTACAGAGTAAGCTCTTTATATTTTTTGTTAGATTCAATGAAGTTTAAACAGGTTTTACTTAATATTTTTTGCAAAACCAACAACAGTAATGTTTAAAACATACTCTTTTAAATGCTTGGAAAAAAAAGTTGCATTCCATGTTTTTTAAATCACAACTCAGACCAATAAGTGTAGACTATCTGTTAACTATTGTACTATTCTGCTCACACTGACAGAAATGTACCATTTTATTAAACATAAAAAAAAAAAAAATTATTCCATATACAGTGGCTTGCAAAAGTACCCCCCCCCCCTGAACTTTTTACCTATTGTGTTACATTACAGCCTTAAGTTAAATGTTTTGTTAATCAGAGTTTTATGTGATGCATCAGAACACAATAGTCTAAGTTGGTGAAGTGAAAAGAGAAAAATATATGAATAAAACAATTTTTTAGAAATAGAAAACAGAAAATTGGCATGTGCGTATGTATTCACCCCCTTTGTTATGAAGCCCATAAAAAGCTCTGGTGCAACCAATTACCTTCAGAAGTCACATAATTAGTGTAATGATACCCACCTGTGTGCAATCTGTGTGCAAAAAAGTGTCACATGATCTGTCATTAAATATACACACCTTTTTTGAAAGGCCCCAGAGGCTGCAACACCTAAGCAAGAGGCACCACTAACAAAACACTGCCATGAAGACCAAGTAACTCTCCAAATATGTAAGGGACAATGTTGTTAAAAAGTACAAGTCAGGGTTAGGTTAAAAAAAAATATCTAAATATTTGAAGATCTCCAGGAGCACCATCAAATCTATCATAACCAAATGGAAAGAACATGGCACAACAGCAAACCTGCCAAGAGACGGCCGCCCAACAAAACTCATGGACCGGGCAAGGAGGGAATTAATCAGAGAGGCAGCACAGAGATCTAAGGTAACCCTGGAGGAGCTGCAGAGTTCCACAGCAGAGACTGGAGTTTCTGTACATAGGACGACAATAAGCCGTACGCTCCATAGAGTTGGGAATTTATGGCAGAGTGGCCAGAAGAAAGACATTACTTTCAGCAAAAAACAAAATGGCACATTTTGAGTTTGCGAAAAGCCATGTGGGAGACTCCCAAAATGTATAGAGGAAGGTGCTCTGGTCTAATGAGACTAAAATCAAACTTTTCGGCCATCAAAGAAAACGCTATGTCTGGTGCAAACCCAACACATCCCATCACCCAAAGAACACCATTCACACAGTAAAACATGGTGGTGGCAGCAGCATGCTGTGGGGATGATTTTCAGCAGTCGGGACTGGGAAATTGGTCAGAGTTGAGGGAAAGATGGATGGTGCTAAATGCAGGGATATTCTTGAGCAAAACCTGTACCATTCTGTGCGTGATTTGAGGCTAGGACGGAGGTTCACCTTCTAGAAAGAAAATTACCCCAAACACACTGCTAAAGCAACACTTGAGTGGTTTAGGTGGAAACATGGAAATGAGTTGGAATGGCCTAGTCAAAGCCCAGACCTCATTCCAATAGTAAAACTGTGTTCAGACTTAAAGATTGCTGTTCACAAGCACAAACCATCCAACTTGAAGGACCTGGAGCAGTTTTGCAAGGAGGAATGGGCAAAAATCCCAGTGGTAAGATGTGGCAAGCTCATAGAGAGTTATCCAAGGCGACTTGCAGCTCTGATTGCCGCAAAAGGTGGCTCTACAAAGTATTGACTTTAGGGGGGTGAATAGTTATGCCCAATGACTTTTTCTGTTATTTTGTCCTATATGTTGTTTGCTTCACAATAATAAAACAAAAAACATCTCCAAAGTTGTGGACATGTTCTGTAAATTAAATGATGCAAATCCTCAAACAATCGATGTTAATTCCAGGTTGTGAGGCAACAAAACACGAAAAATGCCACGGGGGTGAATACTTTTGCAAGGCACTGTACAGTCTCTACACAAGTGCCCAGTGATAGTTATAAAATATTTGTAGGGCTTCTTAGATTTAAATGTAGTATTTGTTTATTTGTCTAAGGTGGCTGAACACTTATGCATGGGTTCAGTAGCACTTTATGATTCAGAGAGAGTAAATCACAGGTGAGGGTAACCCGTGTAATAACAAATACATTCCCGGTATAATAAAACTGATCAGGGGAAAAATAAGGTAAAACACTACAGCCCCTTTAAGAACTGGAACCCTACCAAGCCCTCTCATATGAGCACTAAGGCCCAGGCCCCTTCCTTCCAGCTCCTGTGACCATGCACAGCAACCCTACCTGCTTTTGTCGATAGAGACTGAGAGTCAAGTGCAGCTGCTAGACTGAGACAAGTGCCGTGGAATTGTAGGTAACAAGTTTAGGATTTCTCAATAAAATATAATTAATCGAGGTAGCAAATGTTAAGCGATGACATGTACTATAACTGATACCCCTTTGATCATGTAAAGGGGTGTAATTGATATTCCTTTGAAATTTTGCCTACAGTTAACCGCACATTTGCATACTTTCCATGTCTGTCTCGCAGTTTAGACTCCCCACAGACTAAAGTATGCTCTGCACTACTACCAGTTGAGAGAGCAGGGTGACTCTGGATTGTTAACGTAATATTAGCTCAATGGCACATCAGCTAGCCAGAAATACGAAATTCCCAAATTCTCAATGTTGCACAAATGTTGATTCTTAATATTAAACATAAGTCAAGCATATATTGCTTTGTGGGGTATAAAAAGGGTCTCTGGGGATCACTAAAGTTGTGCCGTCTTTGGAAACACATATACAAGGTGTGTTTTTATTGAGTGGAGTGTGTGTGCCTTCTAAGCTGCTTATATCGCCTCTGCTAGTTTCATTTTGGTGTTACACCAATAAAAAGATTTATAGAAAGGCTCACTGTATGAGCTATACACACTGAGATGAGAAATTACCCATCACTCTTCTTTTGGAGCTCTAATAAGGGGAAAGGACAGACTAAGCTATGAAGAAGACTAACCAAATTATACTCTTTATATTATTTTCTCTACAAAAAAGGCTTCTAAGAGGGGATCAATAGATAACTTTAAAAATAGGTTGGATATATTTTTGAATACAAATTACATTAAGGGTGTATCAGATTGCCAGTATTTTCTTTTCTTCTTAAGGGACAATTGGCAACGTTTCAATGAGTTTTTTCAGTTTGGCTTCATCTGGATGAATTAACAATGAATCCACATATTACAAGGAGCAGAGGATATCTAAAAAGATTGAAAGTCTTTTTTCAACATCAAGTACTATGTAACTCTTTAATTATATTTTCATGAAAACTGGAAAGTATACAGACATTAATCACTGCTCTTCTCTCCCACCCCTGCTAGTTCCTGTCAAGTGTTTACTACTTCCTTCTTCCAGTGCTCATGGGAAGTCTCCGAAGGGCAGGATAGAGAAGGCAATTTTCCTAAAATAGTACGCACATAGAGGTATCATACCATATAATCCCAAGACTGCAGCTAACAATCCACAATTGCAAAATACAATTTAGGAGAAATGTTTAAAGTATGGATGCGACCCTCTCAGAGGAGCTCACCTATTTGGCTGCCTACACAGCCTTTGACAAATTTGTCCATGGTGCCTAGGCACAAAATCTCTCTAGTGGATAAAATGGGTTTTGTACAATAACATTGGAGTCTGATATGTTTACCTACTTGAAAATAAATCTCAGATTGCAAAAAATAGGATATTAGTGGAGAAGTCTTTTGGGAAATGGGCCATGTAGGTTATTTTTTTCTAGGAAACCACTGATTCCTTAAAGTTACTCTTTGAAGATAGGAAAATGGACTTTAATTAATGGACCACAGACAAAGTACATATCTGTATAAAGCAATAGTTAAAATATAATTTCTCAGTTTGCATTAATAAAAATATTTGATTAATCTAGAAATTTTAGTACAAACCGAAAAGCCAACTTTTTGGAACGATGAACTTCTCCCCCTCTCCTGTCATTGGCCTATACAAAGGAGTATGCAGTATAATCTGTGGTAGAATATCACTGAGTCAATCCTAAACAAAAAGCCCAACCAACATGCCCATTTTATCTATCACTGTTCCTATGTTCAAGGTATATTTAGGTCTGAAGGAGATGGAGGCTTTGGGAGAACATAGTACCCAGACAGAAGCATGTTTTAAAATCTTAATTAAGCAATAATGTTCTAGACTGAGAATATGCATGTTAGCAAATTATTTATGTAGATCTGCACTTTTTTTAAAACTATGTATGCCCAGTTTTACAGTACATACATATTACTTGAATGCAATTCTTGAAAATACCTAGGTTGATAACGGTAGTAAACACACAAGTCTGGAATTTTATAGAGCAGTATTACATACAATATTCAGTCACATACCTCAAAATTGATATATTTCCGCAAGTTAAAATGATCTGCATACAGTTTGCAATATTCAAAGTATTTGGCATTAGGTAGGAAGTTGGGAAAGTTGTCTGGCATTGGAAAGTCACTAAAGGACATCATTTCTTTGGACGAATTGGTAACAACAGACTTGTAGATACTGGCTCTTCCATCTTCAATGACTTCCTAAAATAAATGGAAAAAAAATGTGCATGGAATATTACATACCATGTTAAGGCAGATCAACAGATCAGCAAATCTAATAATGAGTGCCAATTCGGGAAAAAAAAAGACTATAAATAATATTTTCTGCTTAAAATAATGAATTAAGTAAAGAAAATATAAATAGTAAATATCATCATATTTAAGAAACATGAACACAAGACACATGCAATAAAAACATAGTTGTACAAATTAATATCCCTTGTATTTATTTAGAAGAAATATAAAAATAGTTATCTAAATTAAAAATAAAATATCTATCTAAATTAACAATAATTATAATTTGCAAATAATATTTTTAGTAAGCATCCAGACTGTATAACAGAAATATGTTTTGATTCTGTCCTGATTATTTTGTGATGAGTTTTATGAATGTTACCCATGTGTTCTAAAATTATTATGTTGCTTTAACTGTAACATATGCTATCTTCTTGATTATTAAATCGTTATTGTCCATTTAATGTATTTGCATATTGAAGAAAAGACATCTAAATATTAATACCACAAATGGAATTGTTAGGGCAAGTATATTAGAATGACTTACAGTGGTGATATTTGTGTTAGATGTAATAATTGGTTCAAACGTGTTTTTGATAATTGATACTCAGACAATAGTTAATCTTGGATGCAAAATCTGCCTATTTTGTCATGTTCTGTGTTTTTTATTTTATTTTACGATTGCACTGTTTTCAATATATGTGCATTTCATAAGAATATTTTATATATATATACTAGGAACTTGCCCGTCAAAAATGACGGGATTAAAATTGTAAGGCTGGCAATGCTGTTTGCCATACAATGTGAGGCTTTTGCTCCTTTGACCCCCTTTGGCCCTCATTGCGAGTCTTTGGCGCTCATTGCGAGCCTCTCACCCGTGTATTTCAACTTTCCTGCTTTGCACTGATCACCTTCGAGTGCTTTCAGAGCTCGTCGCGGGGCACGCAATGAGCGCATTCGGCGCTCATTGCAAGCCTCTCCCGCTTTCAGTGTTCATTGTGTGCCCTGAGATGAGCATGTGTGACAACGCTGCTGGCTCACCTCATTTTGCGAGGTCGCAAGTGCGTTACCAACATCGCAAACGTCACCAACACATGTGATATATATATATATATATATATATATATTTATGTTATAAAAAGTACATTTGTATTCACATTTGAAAGTCTGAGAACCTGGGCAGGGACATGCAAATGAGCCCACAAAGGCTTTGCTCTTTAATCCAGTTACCATTTTAAATATGGCTCCTTTTTAGCATATACCCGCAGTATTAAACAGCTTTAATCTCAGGATGGATTATGCACGTGCCGGGAAACTCACCCACATACAGCACTGGTGTTGTTGTTTAGTCTTGTGTCTGACAATCCATCACCATTTAGACTGCAGTACACCAGGTACATCTGTCAGTCACTGCCCCTCTTAACTCCCTCAAACTCATGTTCATAGATAGACCTCATCTATCTATCTCCACCTCAACCATCCCCTTCTGTGTGCCATCAATCTTCCCTAGCATCAGAGTCTTCTATAGGTAATCCTGTCTTCTCATGATATGGTCAAAATGGATTAATTGGTCAATTCAAATACATAAATTCTGTGGCGCTCATCCTTTTTCATGGTGCAAAACTCACATCCATATGTTACTACATAGTTCAAATTTATACTTCTGCGGTGAGGATTATTCTAATCTCCCAAATAATATGTTACCTTTGACTTGTGGTGCATGTATTCAATCCTGACAAATCAAATAACACAAGTGTAATAATAATCATATAACAAGGTTTATTATACTTATTTTCGGCTGTTCAATTGTTGGTGCCTTCTTGGCTGAATAGGTTAAGGGGAACTTTTGTCACGGGTAGGAGAATTCACACATTACATTTATTTTAGTGTAACTTGCAGGGCCTCTTGATGTCTGCTTGCCCATGTAAATAAACACTTCACATCTTAGTCCTAGGAGTGGTGAGGAAGGCTGCACTGCAGGGAGGCCAGCATTATAAACAATTGCTTATAGTGTCTATATGCCCCCCCCCCCCTGTCCAATCCTCCTGGCTAATTTATGTCCCTCAAACAACATTATACAGCAATATCATATCATATTCCTTAACAAGTCCCATGTCCATTACAATATTGGATCTTCTTGCATCAATTCTACTGAGCTCAGCCTTCTTTATGGTTCAGCTCTCACATCCGTATGTTACTATTGGGAATATCATACTTTTTACTATGCAGACCTTTGTTGATAATGTAATATCTTTACTCTTTATTAGCTTGTCCAAGCGTGCCATAGCTTTCCTCCCCAGAAGCTAATGTCTTTTATCTTCATGGCTACAGTCATCATCTGAAGATGATCTTGGATGCCAGGAAAATAAAATCTGTCATTGCCTCTACTTCTTCCCCATCTAGTTGCCAGGAAATAAGACTGCTTTTTGCCATGATCTTCATTTTTTTAACATTGAGCATAAGGCCAGCTTTTGCAGTCTTTTTTTTTCACTCTTATCAGTAGGTACTTTAGTTCCCCCTCACTTTCAGCCATCAGAGTAGTATCATCCGAGTATCTGAGATATTTCTTCCAGCAATATTTATTCCTGCTTTGGATTCATCAAGCCCAACCTTACTCGTGATGTATGCCGCGTATACGTTGAATAAATAAGGTGACAATGTACAGCCTTGTAGCACTTATTTCCCAATCTCAAACCATTCTGTTGTTCTATGTTCAGTTCTGACCAAGTCTTCTTGATCCATGTACAGATTCCTCAGGAGGCGGATGAGATGACCTGGCACTCCCATCTCTTTAAGAACTTGCCATATTCTGTTTTGATCCAAACAGTTAAAAGCTTTAGAATATTCTATGAAGCAGAAGTAAATGTTTTTCTGGAACTCTTGCTTTCACTATCTTTAGTGGACATTGGCAATTTGATTGATTATGCCTCTTCCTCTGCGGAACTCAGCTTGCACATCTGGTAGTTTCCTGTCCATATATTGTTGGAGCTGACCTAGTAGGATCTGAGCATTACCTTGCTTGCATTTTAAAAGAGTGCAATTGTTAGATAATTGAAGAACTCTTTGGCACTGTCTTTTTTGGGGGATTTGGATGTAGACTGACCTTTTCCAGTATATTGGCCACTGTTAAGTTTTCCAAATGTGTTGGCATAAGGCAAGCAACACTTTCACAGCATCATCTACTAGGATTTTGAATAATTTCGCTGAGATTCCATCAACCTTCCTGTACAGATCTTCAGTGTATTTCTTTATCCAATTTGCTTCCATTAGGTCCCTGCTTTTTTTGTATTTTATCATGCTTTCTTTGGCATAAAAGGTTCATTTGAGATCCACAATTTTCTTGAAGAGATCTCTTGACTTTCCCATTCTGTTATCTTCTTCTATCTCTTTACATTGCTCATTATAGAACTCATGTCTCTTCTTGCTGTCCTCTGGAATTTTGCATTCATTTGGACAAGTAATTTTCTGTCTCCATTACCTTTCACTTTTCTTCTTTCCTGGGCTAATTTCAAAGCCTCGTCAGACATCCAATCTGTCTTGTTAGTTTTCTTTCTTTTGGAGATAATCTTTGTTGTGGTTTCTTGAATAATGTTGCAAACTTCGGTCCAAAGTCCTTGTTAGTTTTCTTTCTTTTGGAGATAATCTTTGTGGCTGTTTTTTTAATAATGTTGCAAACTTCGAAAGTCCTTCAGGCATTTTGTCTTCCATATCCAGTCCCTTAAATTTACACAAGGGATATTATTTATTTTGCATCTGCTTGGTCTGATGATTTCCGTCTTCTCTTTAGTTTAATTCTAAACTTTGCAATACGAATCTCATGATTTGATCTTAAGTCAGCTCCAGCTCTTGTTTTTGCAGACTGTATAGAGCCCCTCCATCATTGACTACAAAGTGTATAGTCAATCTGATTTCTATATTGTCCATCTGGTGATGTCCATGTGTAGTCATCTTAGAGGTTTTTGGAAGAGAATGTTTGTTATGACCAGATAATTTTGACAGAATTGTATTAGCCTTTGAACTGATCTATTTTGTGATCCAAGGTAGACCTTTATTGATAGAGTAATATCTTTACTTTTTAATAGCTTGTCCAGACTTGCCAAACCTTATCTTACCAGAAGAAAACATCTTTTAATTTCATGGCTACAGTCATCATCTGTACAGATCTTGGAGCCCAGGAAAATAAAATCTGTCACTGCTTCCAGTTCTTAACCATCTATTTGCCATTTGCCATGATCATCATCTTTTTAAGGTTAACCAGCAGGCCAGCTTTTGCACTCTCTATTTTCACCCACATCAATAGGCTCTTTAGTTCCTCCTCTGAGGTTGTTGATATTTCTCCCAGCCATACACAATGTATTCCATGCATACGTTTATGGAAAAAAAGATGATATACAACCTTGTTATTTTTCAATTCTTTTTAGAGAGAGAGAGAGAGAGAGAGAGAGATATTATATAGCATTTATTACCTTTTTAGCATTTTTAGTATTTCGGCTAACCTAAAATCTGAAATAGCTAATCATGATTACCTGTAGCCCAGCATTTTTAATAAGAGACAATTGCATTTCTTAACCTAAAACAAATATGTTCGGTGTGCTCAAAGGTGGGACACTTCAAGATTGAAAACATTTTTTTACTTGTGCACTATTCGTAGGAAAAAAGGTGATCTGTGCAATGATTTAAGGCGGCATACATGCTTGAAATGTGCTTGGTACGTACTTGATTTTTAATTGGCTTACAAACCAAATTAATATCCCATTGGCTTAAAAGAGGGTGGTGTTGCTTTGTTTGTATAACAATATAAAATTAAATGTTTTCTATATATTCGATGACAACAAAGAAGTATTTTTCTTCGTGTTCTACTTGATCCTTTTGAGGGTAAGAGGAAGTAAGTGGATATATTTTTCTACAACATTTGGTACTAGTATCTCGGATTGCAATATCCGTCCATAAAACACCCCTCTGGTATTGCATTTAACCCACAAAGTGATGATAAGAGCTATTAAGAGAATATGTAGATATAGATTTAGAAATTTAGAGACCTAGGGAAGATTCTCGGAGAGGAGCTGTAGCCGATTTCTTGAGGTTGGACTTGCTAACCAATTCTCGACTGGTGCCGATATAAAAAAAGTGGCTGTTGGGATAAGTATCAAAAAGGAAAAAGGCCTGTGTGTGTGTGTGAGGTGCAGTGTGTGTATGAGAACTTGAGAGAAGGGGGGGGGGGTTCCCCTTTGTTTTGGTCATTATTTCGAGTGTTTCTGCATTTGCAGTGTTCTGGTAGTGGGTGTGTGCAATCCTTAAGAGCTGTGTGAGAGTGTAGTTCAAATTCTAAGAGTTTATGAATTTTGTTTATGTTTTTTTTATTGCAATGGCTTCAATTTGATGGTGGTGTGTTATCTCTTTTTTGTGCTTTAAAGTGTAATTTTTCTCCTGCAGAACATGTATGCTGTCTGTTCTGAGTTTGCTATTTTTGTCTGTTCCTGGTTTTCTGAAAATATTGTTTTTAATTTGTAATATTTATGCCATAGAATATATATTGCCTTCCGTTACAAGTGCTGACAGTTACATGGCACAAGAGCTTAGAGAAAAAAACGCAGCTATAGCTGCCCACCCTAAGGTATGGTGGTTTCAGATTTTAAACAATAAACAATAAATAACTGTCATGTTTTTGTTTATGGAATGTTGTTGTTGAAACCTTACGTGATTTTAGTACGTGAAGTAAAATGTTTGAGGAGGGATCTCGGGAAGAAGTGCGTTACTTGGAAAATATTGTAAGTGGTACGGAACTTGATGGGAAATTGTTCCTAGAAAATTTTTTGCAAGTGATATGGAAGGAAATATTGCATATGAAATTGTTCTATAGCCAGATCATAAAAGTCTGTTTTTAAATGAATTGCAAAGAGTAATTATGGTAACAGAAACAGACAGCCCCAATTATTTCACTTCAGGTAATATGTTATTTTTATGTGTTGTGTGGCTGTTGAGAGCTGGCAGGGAGCATTGATTAAATTAAAATACTTATAAGGTTAGATTTCTGGTAGGTCCCTATTTGTAAGCTTCGACAAGGTATGCATATTTTACAGCATAGCATTCTGGTTTTGCAAGGTGTTTTATGGTAGATAGATTATTTTAAGGTCTGCATTTAGAAAGTTGTTTTGCTGCAAAGTATGTGTACACAAACAATCATAAATGTTCATGTATAAGTTACTTAATTAGCTTGAGAATTGCATTAGAATGTTTAGTAAACTTTTTTTATATAAGTTCTTTTATGATTTTAAATCCAGCTGGTAACATTTTTGGTGTCATAATACTGAGGATATCCATTTCTAGAGTTAAAGATTTTGTTGTGTTACATTTATTTAAGAGTGTATATGTATTATTGTGTATTTTATGTTGTTTTCTCTTAATGTGTCCTGTGTTTAGTTTTATGAAATTGTGATTGGCAGACTAGTATTAATTGTAATACATTTGTGTTAGTTAGTTAGTTAGTTAGTCAGTTAGTTAGTTAGTGTGAGTTTGGGCGGATGCTCAGACCACTTTAAAGAGATCCTTGGAATTGCAGCCAGCTAGAAAACGTTTATACCGGCAAGTAGTGATGTCGCGAACATAAAATTTTCGGTTCGCGAACCGCGAATGTGAACCGCCGCAAATGTTCGCGAACCGGCGAACCCGGCGAACCGCCATAGACTTCAATGGGCAGGCGGATTTTAAAACCCACAGGGACTCTTTCTGGCCACAATAGTGATGGAAAAAATGTTTTAAGGGGACTAACACCTGGACTGTGGCATGCCGGAGGGGGATCCATGTCAAAACTCCCACGGAAAATTACATAGTTGATGCAGAGTCTGGTTTTAATCCATGAAGGGCATAAATAACCTAACATCCCCCTCCATCATCATCCTCCCCTATATCTCTTTACCCCCTCCCTCATCATCCTCCCCTGTGTCTCTTTCCCCCCTTCCTCATCACCCTCCCCTGTGTCTCATCCCCCCTCCCTCATCATCCTCCCACCTCCCTCATCATCCTCCCTTGTATCTCTTTACCCCCTCCCTCATCATCCTCCCCTGTGTCTCTTCCCCCCTCTATCGACATCCTCTCCTGTGTCTCTTTCCCCCCTCCCTCATCATCCTCCCCTGTGTCTCTTTTCCCCCTCCCTCATCATCTTCCCCTGTGTCTCTTCCCCCCTCCCTCATCATTCTCCCCTGTGTCTCTTTCCCCCCTTCCTCATCACCCTCCCCTGTGTCTCATCCCCCCTCCCTCATCATCCTCCCACCTCCCTCATCATCCTCCCACCTCCCTCATCATCCTCCCCTGTGTCTCTTTCCCCCTCCATCATCATCCTCTCCTGTGTCTCTTCCCCCCCCTCATCATCCTCCCCTCTGTCTCTTCCCCCCTCCCTCATCATCCTCCCCTCTGTCTCTTCCCCCCTCCATCATCACCCTCCCCAGTGTCTCATCCCCCCTCCCTCATCATCCTCCCACCTCCCTCATCATCCTCCCCTGTATCTCTTTCCCCCCTCCCTCATCATCCTCCCGTGTCTGTTCCCCCCTCCATCATCATCCTCTCCTGTGTCTCTTTCCCCCCTCCCTCATCATCCTCCCCTGTGTCTCTTTTCCCCCTCCCTCATCATCTTTCCCTGTGTCTCTTCCCCCCTCCCTCATCATCCTCCCCTGTGTCTCTTTCCCCCCTTCCTCATCACCCTCCCCTGTGTCTCATCCCCCCTCCCTCATCATCCTCCCACCTCCCTCATCATCCTCCCTGTATCTCTTTACCGCCTCCCTCATCATCCTCCCCTGTGTCTCTTCCCCCCTCCATCATCATCCTCTCCTGTGTCTCTTTCCCCCCTCCCTTATCATCCTCCCCTGTATCTCTTCCCCCCTCCACCATCCTCTCTTGTGTCTCTTTCCCCCTCCCTCCTCATCCCTCATCCTCCCCTGTGTCTCTTTTCCACCTCCCTCATCATCTTCCCCTGTGTCTCTTTTCCCCCTCCCTCATCATCCCCCCCTGTGTCTCTTTCCCCCCTGCCTCATCATCCTACCCCCTCCCTTGATGATTAGGGGGGGGGAAGAGACACAGGGATAAGTGTGAGGGGTGTTAGGGTAAGGGGTGTTAGGGATAAGGGTGAGGGGGTTAGGTGTTAGGGTGAGGGGTGTTAGGGCTAAGTGTGAGGGGTGTTAGGGTGAGGGGTGTTAGGGATAAGTGTAAGGGGTGTTAGGGTGAGGCATGTTAGGAATGTGTGAGGGGTGTTAGGTCTTAGGGATAAGTGTGAGAATGTTAGGGTTAGGTGTTAGGTTGATGGGTGTTATGGATAAGTGTGAGTGTTGTTAGGGTTAGGGTGAGGGGTGTTAGGGATAAGTGTGAGGGGTGTTAGGGTTAGGGTGAGGGGTGCTAGGGATAAGTGTAAGGGATGTTAGGGTTAGGTGTTAGGGTGAGGGATGTTAGGGTTAGGTGTTAGGGATAAGTGTGAGGGGTGTTAGGGTTAGGGTAAGGGGTGCTAGGGATAAGTGTGAGGGGTGTTAGGGTTAGGGTGAGGGGTGTTAAGGATAAGTGTGAGGGGTGTTAGGGTTAGGTTGAGGGGTGTTAGGGATAAGTGTGAGGGGTGTTAGGGTTAGGGTGAGGGGTGTTAGGGATAAGTGTGAGGGGTGTTAGGGTTAGGTGTTATGGTGAGGGGTGTTAGGGATAAGTGTGAGGGGTGTTAGGGTTAGGGTGAGGGGTGTTAGGGATAAGTGTGAGGGGTGTTAGGTATAAGTGTAAGGGGTGTTAGGGATAAGTGTAAGGGGTGTTAGGGATAAGTGTAAGGGGTGTTAGGGTTAGGTGTTAGGGTGAGGGGTGTTAGGGATAAGTGTGAGGGGTGTTAGGGTTAGGGGTGTTAGGGATAAGTGTGAGGGGTGTTAGGGTTAGGGTGAGGGGTGATAGGGATAAGTGTGAGGGGTGTTAGGGTTAGGGGTGTTAGGGATAAGTGTGAGGGGTGTTAGGGTTAGGTGTTAGGTTGATGGGTGTTATGGATAAGTGTGAGGGGTGTTAGGGTTGGGTGCTAAGGTGAGGGGAGGATGATGATAAGGGGGGGAAGAGACACAGGGGTGTCCTTGCAGCAGAGGTCAAAAGAGTCCTTCAGGACTGTATTGCACACTGTGTACAGTAGCCTAGCTATGGTTTTCCCTATTGATGCAGTATCACCTACACTCAGCCTCCTCTCAGTAAGACTGCAAGTTAGTTATGATTCCAAAATGGCTGCTGTCCATGAGGTAGAAGGCTCTGGAAGGGAGTGCATGTTGCTGATTGGCTGGAATGTGTCTGCTGACTTTGACATGCAGGGTCAAAGTTTGCTCAATGATAAAGTATAGGGGGCGGGTCGGATATCGCATATGTTCGCAGTTCGCCGCAAACGCGAACATGCTATGTTCGCCGGGAACAGTCCGCCGGCAAACTATTCGGGACATCTCTACCGGCAAGATAGCGGAAAATGAAGTCTGTTTCATTTTATATTTTGTGGCATTAACTGCTAGATACTACTATATGGTAATATGGTTATTTTTTGTTGTTTAGTTATGTTTCAGAAATCATTTAGAGAAAGAAGGAATTTGATTACCCGTATATACTCCAGTATAAGCCGATCCGAGTATAAGCCGAGGCACCTATTTTACCACAAAATACTGGGTAAAATGAGTGACTTGAGTATAAGCCGAGGGTGGGAAATGTGCTGCCCCCTGTGTCCCTCTTGTGCCCTCTGTGCCCCCCTCTTGTGTCCCCCTCTCTCTCCCGTGTCTCTTCTCCCCTCTCCTTTCCCTGTGTCTCTTCTCCCCTCTCCTTTCCCTGTGTCTCTTCCAACCTCTCCCTTCCCTGTGTCTCTTCCCCCTCCCTTATCACCCTCCTCAACCCCACTCCTCATCCTACCTTCTCATCCTCAACCTCCCTCCTCATCCTCAACCTCCCTCCTCATCCTCAACCTCCCTTCTCAACCTCCCTCATCATCCTCAACCTCCCTCCTCATCCTCAACCCCCTCCTCAACCTCCCTCCTCATCCTCATCCTCAACCCCCTCCTCAACCTCCCTCCTCATCCTCCCTCCTCAACCTCCCTCCTCATCCTCCCTCCTCAACCTCCCTCCTCATCCTCATCCTCCCTCCTCAACCCCCCCATCCTCAACCCCCTTCCTCAACCCCCCTCCTCAACCCCCCCATCCCCATCCTCTCTCCTCAACCCCCAATCCTCAACCCCCCATCCTCAGCCCCCTTCTCAACGTCAACCCCCCTCCTCATCCTCAACCTCCCTCCTCATCCTCCCTCCTCAACCCCAACATCCTCAACCCCCTCCTCAACCTCCCTCCTCAACCTTCACAAAGTTATGTGTCTTGAAGAAGCTTCTGTCTTAGTTCCAAGGTCATATGTAGAGTAATTTTTTTAAACAAGCAGTTTAATTTTTGTTTAAAGTGACCAAATAAAAGAAGTATTTTAAGGAAGTATTATTTCTCTAATGTATAATTATGATAATTTTTTTTAAAGGTCTATGAGATTTTATGTTTCCACACTTTTCATTGACCTGCAATAGACAACAGCAGATATTGTCTATGATGTCTGTATGTTCTCCAGCGCATGTATAAATAAATTGAAAATAACAAAGAAGTATGTTTGTTTGTGTTCTACCTGTTTCTTTTGAGGGTAAGAGGAATTCTTGACCATTACATCCGCCTGCTGAGGAACAACTGAAAGGTTTAAGGGGCAGGGCTTGACAAATGCAAAGATAGAATTAATATTGTTGAGAGAAATATCAACCACCTTACATATGCAGGTTGTACCATTCCTATTATGAGGGTGACAAAAGCTGTTCATATTTAAAAAGACAAAGATCATGGCAAACAGTAGTTTCAGTTTGTGGCAAATTAGATGGAGAAGAAACAAGATCTCTACGAATGGTGACTGCAGCCATGAAGTTAAAAGATGCTTGCATCTGAGCAGATAAGCTATGGCAAGTCTGGACAAGCTATTAAAAAGTAAAAATATTACACTTTTTAACAAAGGTCCACATAATTAGAACTATGATATTGCCAGTTGTAATATATAGATGTGAGAGCTGGACTATAAAGAAGGCAGAGCGCTGTAGAAATGACACATTTGAATTATTATTCAATTATAATTTTTGCATTCTTTTAATGGTAGTATAGGATTTTGTTAGGTAACATTCTAATTTGCACTTTTGAAGATTTGTTCTTTTAACTTACAGTGTATCTCCAAAGGCCTCCAATATCCTTGCTTCTTTCAAAGCATGTAGGTTCTAAACCTTCCTCCAGACAGCTTTTAATAGCAACCAAGCCACTGGCGCCAGCTCCAACCACAGCAACGCTCTTAACCATTGTGTTTCTGTAAGAATATACAATCACATGTTTATGTTATCTATTTATTTATAGAGTGCTTTTCTAAGGCTTATTTTAAATGCCCAATGAAGATGCTACACAGACAACAATTTTCATAAAAAAAACAACAACAATAAATGACTCAGTTGCCAATATTTTCAGTTTGGTTCACACCTCCTTTACTGATTATTAACTGATTTAAATTGATGCCTTGATTATATTAGTACTGGTAAAACACTGTCTGTGGAAAAATGTGTGCAGTTTAACACAGTTTGTCTTGTTAAAGCTATAAAATCTTTAGTTAATCACATTAGTTAGGAATAGAAAAACAGCAGAAGAGATCTGTCAAACTAATTAACCAATTAAAAGCAAATCAAGTTTCCTAGCATGTATGTATATTTTAACATTTAAGCTACATATAAATACATTAATTCACCTCCATTTATTTATTCCCAACTAATGTGATTAACCAATATATTCCCATGTTAGTTACATCGCTACCTTGTCATGGTAAAGGGGCTTGTGTACCTCAAGGAAGCTGGGAGCTTTACTATGTAGGGCTACCCAAAATGGACAGGTCATAGCAGAGAAGTCAGACAAATCATGGTCCACTGGAGAAAGAACTGGCAACCCACTCCAATACATAACAATTTGGCACATTATTGGGAAAGAGCAGAGGGATAGTACAAGTAGCACCAGAGATTATGAAGCGGTTGGGCCAAAGCTGAGAGGACACCCAGCTGTCGATGTATCTAGAGGGGAAAGGAATGTCCACTGCTGCAAAGAAGAATTCAGCATAGGAACCTGGAATGTTAGCACCATGAACCAATTCAAACTAGACGTGGACAAAATGAGATGACAAGATTAAACATTTATATGGGAATTAGTGAGCTGAAATGCGCTGGAATGGTACATTTCAAATCAGATATCCATCAGATATTCTACAGTGGTCAAGAATTCCAGATAAGAAATGGAGTAGCCCACGTAGTCAATCAAATGGTGGCCCAAGCAGTGCTCCATTTAAACCAAATAAATGGTGGAATGATTTAAATTAAAATTCAAGACAAGCTATTTAACAGTGACTCAAGTTTATGCTCCAACCACAGATGCAGAAGAGGCTGAAGTTGTCCAGTTTTACAAAGATATTCAACACGTCATAGATACAACACCAAGAAAAGATGTTACTATCATAGGAATGCTAAAGTAGGTAACCGAAATACACCTGGAATAACTGGAAAGTTTGGCCTTGGAGAACAAAATGAGGCAGATCAGAGATTATTAGAATCCTCTCAAGATAATTTTCTGGTCATAGCAAACACTCTCCTCCAACAATCTCAGAGGTGACTCTACACATGAACATCACCAGATCGACAATATATAAACCAGAATGACTATATACTTGGTAGCCAAAGATGAAGCAGCTCTATAAAGTCAGCAAAAACAAGACCTGGAGCTGACTGCAGATCAATCATGAACTTCTTATTGCAAAATTTAGAATTAAACTAAAGAAAAGAGGGAAAATAATCAGATACAAAATAAATAATATCCCCTGTGAATATGGAGTGGAGATAATGAATAGATTTAAGAGACTAGACATGGAAGACAGAATTCCTGAAGAACTTTGTACCAAAGTTTGTGACATTATCCAGGAAACAGCAACAAAGAATATCCCCAAAAGAAAGAAAACATAAGACTGCAAACTGGCTGTTTGATGGGGCTTTGAAAGTAGCCTAGGAAACAAGGTAATTGAAAAGGTAGTAGAGATAGGGAATGATTTGTTGAACTTGATGACAGCAAGACAAGACAAGGAGCGATGTAAAGAGATAGAAGAAGATAACAGAATGGGAAATTCAAGAGATCTCTTTAAGAAAATTGGGGATTTCAAATAAAGAAGAGGAATGAGAGGAATACACTGA
This sequence comes from Discoglossus pictus, assembly GCA_027410445.1. Lineage (NCBI taxonomy): Eukaryota > Metazoa > Chordata > Amphibia > Anura > Alytidae > Discoglossus > Discoglossus pictus. The sequence continues at coordinate 130,350,655 of CM050170.1, forward strand.
AGATCTATAAAGGAAGGATCTTAACAGAATTTATGAACTCAACAGTTTTTCCAATGAGCTGGAGCTAGACATCTTAGAGAATGAAGTGAGATGGGCCCTAGGAAGCCTTGCTGATAAAAAGGCTGCAGGAGTTGAACTATTCAAAATCCTACAAAATGATGCTGTGAAAGTGTTGATAAAATTTTGATACGAAACTTGACCAGTAGACTGGAAAAGGTCAGTCTATATGCCAATCCCATCCCAAGAAAGGCAATGCTAAAGAGTGCTCCGATTATTAAACAATTGCACTTATTTCACATGCCGCCAAGGTAATGCTTAAGATCCTACAAGCTCCAACAACATATGAACTGGGAACTACCAGATGTACAAGCCGGTTTCCACAAAGGAAGAGGCCCAAGAGATCCAATTGCCAATGTCTGATGGATGATAGAGAAAGCAAGAGAGTTCCAAAAAAATAAATAAAATCTTCTGCTTTATAGACTATTCTAAAGCATCTGACTGTGAGCAAGTTCTGAAAGAGATGGGAAGACCAAATAATTTCATCCACTTCTTGAAAAATCTGTATGTGGATCAAGAAGCCACAGTTAGAATTGAAAATGGAACAACAGAATGGTTCAAGATTCGAAAAGTACTGCTACAAGGCTGTATATTGTCACCTTATTTATTCAACTTATACACAGAGTGCATCATGTGTAAGGCTGGACTGAATGAATTCAAATCTGGAATCAATATTGCTGGAAGGAATATCAACAACCTCAGATACACGGATGATACTACTCTGATTGCTGAAAGTGAGGGGGAACTAAAGTACCTACTGATAAGGGTGAAAGAAGTGACTGCATAAGTTTGCCTTATGCTCAATGTTAAAAATCAAAACAAAGATCATGGCAAAAAGACATATCAGTTCCTGGCAAATAGATGGAAAAGAAGTGGGGGCAGTGACATATTTTATTTTCCTGGAATCCAAGATACCTTCAGATGATGACTGTAGCCATTAAATTAAAAGATGTTTGCCTCTGGGGAGGAAAGCTATGGCAAGCTTGGACAAGCTGGTAAAAAGTAAAGATATTACACTATTAACAAACATCTGTATTGTTAGAACTATGGTATTCCCAGTAGTAACATACGGATGTGAACGCTGGACCATAGAAGTCTGAGCGCCGTAGAATTGATGTCTTTGAATTATGGTGTTGGAGAAAATGACTTAGAGTCCCTTGGACTCTTAGGCCCTCATTCTATTATCGGCCGTAAATCGGCCGCAAAGCTGCGATTCCTTGCGGGGCTCCCGTTACCTTGCAATTCAAATAGACGACGCCGCAAGGCTATCCCCTTACGGCCGGCCGTATATCTTGCAACCGGCCGTAAGCTCAGAAATCTTTAAATGCAAAAATAAATTCAAGACGGCACTGTAAAGCTCTGTAAATGCTAGGGATCATAATGGGGGACATGAGGATTAATAGCAACCCCCTCTCAAGCTTGCACATCAGCCCAAATCTGAGATTACATTAACTGTTTATTTTCCGGCCGCAGCGTGGGCGGGTCTGAGGTGCTTAAAGCCCTCTGGACTTTTTACATGGACATTTGACATAAATTAAAAAATAAATTATTTACGGATTTGAGTGTAGGGGAATGTTGTGCTATTAATGCTAACACCTACAATCACTTTATAGTCTCCTCAGAGTGCAGGATGGCTTTATTATGGCTTTGCTATGTGCTTAATTGTGTGCCTGCGGGACCTTTTTGCTGCAAGTAAGCTGCGGCTCGGTTTTAGCCTTGCAGAGAGGGTTCCCGGAGCAATTGAATAGCAACCAGGATTTGAATCCCCGGCCGGAAGGGAAAAGAATAGGCAAATAGCTTGCGGCCGGTCCTTGCGGCCCCGCATCTCCTACGGCCGATAATAGAATGAGGCCCTAAGTAATGAAGGAAATCAAGACAAACTATTCACTGGAAGGTATGATCATGAGGCTGAAGCTCACACATTTTGGCCATATCATGAGAAGACAGGATTCCCTAGAGGATTCCCTGATGCTGGGAAAGACTGAAGGCACACAAAGAAGGGAAAGACATAGGAGGAGATGGATAGATGAGGTAATTGAAGTAATGAGCATGAACTTGGTGGAGCTCAGAGGGGCAGTGGCTGACAGATGTACCTGGCGTACACATGACTGAACGACAGAACAACAACATGTAAGTTACACACATCTAATTGAAATTATCTTTGTTCTGCATTTTAAAACGTTTAAATCATTAACCATTCCACCTCATGTATCAAATACTTTTATAAAAATACTAATATTTGCAAGTGTAACAGAGACATTGGGGAAAAAGCATACATTGAAAAATAATTTTGCTATTACATGCTGCATGTAAAAAAACGTGTAAAATGTGTTATCGCAATCTATAACGTGCTCCCTTCTCTATGTGGAGTGTTGCTATTACATGACCCTCACTAAAAGTCTACTTGTGATTGCTATTGTCTGTAACTGCATATTTTAGTCCAAAAAATAACATGCATTTCAAATGCACGTAAAAGCAGCTAAACCATTAGAAAACACTTTAATGTGACACATTACAATTAGTATTTTTGATTGTCCATATAAAATAAAAATTGAGACCTACACATGAAATTACATTTTAGTGCTATCCCTTGCCAATAAATGCTATAGAACAATTCAATATCTCATAATTTAAGTGAAAATACCTGCTTACACTATCCAACACTTTCAGACAACTAATGTTAAACTAAATATGTACAATACACAACCCCAGGACTTAACACCTAATTACCTGGCTTACAAATGTCTTTACCACCCCCCTCCCCAATAAACCTGTCTAAACATGCAATGTGCATCCCCTGGCATATCATATTTTTTTAAATGTCCTAAAATCTTAATCAATGAAGTTCATACAATTTTAGTTAATATTTTTAATGCAAAAAAAAACTATATATTTTTTTTAAATGTCCTAAAATCCTAATAAGGTGTGTCTAAACAGCAATGTACAAATGTAATTTTAAGAAATATCCTCATTTTGTGAATATATGTGTATATAGTGTCAATGGGGGTAGCCTGATCCCAGGGTGGTGGGGTGTGGTTAGTGGGGAGGATGGACAGTCCTCAGGGTCAGAGGACATGATTCCCATCCATTGTCGGGAGGGCAAGAGGCTGGGGGCAAGCACAGGGCCCCTCACTACAGTCACAAGGAGATAGTGGTCCCCCTCAGTGCCATCAGTGACCACCCCACTATGCTTGCAAGGGGCAGGGAAGGAGGAAGCAGCTACAGTTACAGTAGTCAGCTTGGCAGAAAGAGATGTGAGGTTGGTTAAGCATCATTTCGATGACTGCCAGGACAGGGTAAGGAGGATGATGGCAGAGGGGGAAAGAGCAGCGAGAGTTCCAAGTGTTGACACTTAATAGAGTTCATTTTAACAAGGTTAATAGGTTTAATCCTAGGTACATAGGGTGTACATAGGGTCCCTTATGGTTATAGATAAATATACCATGGGGGTCCAAGGAGACCCCCATGGTATGGGAGGTAATTATAGATGCCATTTTGTTCTACAGGGACCCCCATGGTTATGATTTAGTTTGGGGATGCCCAGTGTCATAGGGGGTAGCCTATGGGATGGGGGAATCCCTTTTGGCTTATGGGGATAGTGGTATAAACCCCTTAATTGTGTTGGATATGAGGAATCAAGCCTCAAACCTAAAACAATTAAGGTGTTAGTTTGAACACACCTTCAGATCTGAGGGTTCTCAGAGGAATTATTTTGTTTAAAAATACAAGAGACTCTAGTAGTGCTGAGATTTCACTACTAGAACAATGTAATGACCTTTCAGGAAATATCAATGGGACAGGTACTCGTGGGTTTTAATTTTAGGTACCAACATTCAGAGGGCTCTTCTAGTATTTTTTTTATAGTTTATGATGTGATTGCTGGTAGCTGATTAACGAGTGTAGTTTACTCATTATTTTTCCCATGTGAGCTATGCTATGGAGCCCACAAGTAGCCATTAATTTGCCCCAACACCATCAAATTGATTTCTTTTGTTTTATGGTTACAACAGTACAACACCTTGCTTAAGTCAAAACAATATTCTATTTACTGTACATTATCACTAGTTTCAGATATTACTGTTTTCATTTTTTTGTGTCTCATAAATTAGAAAATAATTTGTAAAAATAGTGTTATCATTAAATTACATAATAATGTGATAAAATAAAAGAAAGGAAAATAAAATGCTACTTCCCATGTCCTGCAGTGTAAGGAGAAGTATATTCACATGGACAAAAAATGGTTTAAAACACAATACATTTTTTAATGTTTTAAATAAAATCAAGAAAAATGAATTATTAAAAACTAAAACTGGACAGATGGGAGGTGTTGTGATCTTGCAGATATTGATCATATCATAAGATAAAGAGAGTTGCCAATGCTCTGTTGGAATTTCCTTGTTTTGTGAGATGTTAAATTACTACATAAATGTATAGATTAGTGTTATAAATATATAAATCTATATTATACATGCACAATAAGTATTCATACTGTGAATATAATTATGTACTTCTTCTGAGCCAAAATGTATTCTCCAATCAGTATAAATTGCAGAGGATATTCTTATGTATGTAGGCATATTAACGAACACTAATGTGTCCCTATATCTTTATAGGTTCACTTAAGTGGAAAGTAGTTTGAGATTTTTCTGACACCCACATGTATTTTTTCTAATAAAAGTGATAATTGCCAAAAAGATGTTATAAAAGCCACATAAGTTCACTGAGATGATCCATCCATAGATGGCTAAATGGTCACAAAGACTCACCAAAATAATACATAAAGTGCTGACTACACAGATCATTTTCTTTGTAGCAATAGGCTAATTTTAATGAATAGATTGTAGTGATATTACATTCACTTAGTTCCCATCTCTCTCTACATAAATAGTTGTATTGCCAAACAAACTCACTGATATGTTAAATCAGTCTGTTGACACACACGTTCTTTATAATGATAATACACTTGCCATTGTAATCTGAGCAAAAATTACTGTATGTAAAACAATTATTAGCCACACTAGCTCTTTAAAATAGCAGCATAATATGGTATATTATAGTAGCAACAAGAAAAAGGGATTATTGTCCACACAGCCTCTTTAAAATAACAGAAAAATGGGGTGTCATTCAAGTCCAGACTCATAACACTCAAAATTCGGTATTTTCAACTACAGGACCTTTTTTTCAGTAATACACATGTATTTAATTGCCCTCACACATAATCTTACTTAGCTCACCCACAACTCGTTATCCCAAGCCTTGCCAGTAAATGTGCAAGACTTCAGGATTATATTATGTCCCTCAAACCCCACTGCTACCAATGAGAATCCCCTTCACGGCGTAGATGAAGGGAATTCCCTGGGATCATCTTTCCCCCTTTCACACACAATCACAGATATACATAACCATGGGGGTCTATTAAGATCCCCATGGCACCAAAAAATGAACACTGTGCAACAAGGGTCTTTAAGGGACATTTGTGGCACCTAAATGTTAACCCCCACCATGATGGTCCCTAATGGACCCTTGTGGCATAAACATATGTTCCCTATGCGACAAGGGTCCTTCAAGGACCTCCACTATATCTAAAAACTAACCCCCATACCACAGGGTTTTTTAAAGGACCCCCATGGTATTCCCATTACCCCTTATATACCATAGATGTATATATAGACCCCCATGGTATTCACAATAACCACCAATATATTATGGGGTCTATATAGACCCCCATGGTATTCCTATTAACACCTTAACTACTATTGGCTACTTAAAGGACCCCTATGGTATCTAAATTAACCCCTATAAACCATGCAAGTCAATATAGTACCTTGCAGTAAAAAAATATATATGTTTTTTTTTTTATGGGTGCTGTGGCCTATGTATGTCTATATGTGATATTATGTGTCATCATTGATTGTGTGTCTAGAAAAATTAATTGTAAAGTAAATTTGTTTAAGATAACTCAGTGAAATTAGTGTAAACCTTCTCAACAATCTGCTAACTTGAACAAATCGACAACACAGTCAACGCTGGTGTGGGATACTCGCACATTATTTGAGCTCTGTTTGAACAAAGGGCATCAGTAGAATTAATGTAACTGTGTGACTCACAAAGCAGCCATGTGTTGCAGTCTTACATTGTTGATAGCCCTCATAGTACTGAGTTGACTACCACTTCAGTGCACAGTAGGTGACATCAAAGGGCCTTAAAAATTACATATATAGTCACAAAATGAGGATATTTCTTAAAATTACATTTTACATTGCTGTTTAGACACACCATATTAAGATTTTAGGTCATTTAAAAAAATATATAGGTTTTTTTTTGCATTAAAAATATTAAGTAAACTTGTATAAACTTCATTGAACCTAACATGAAATGCAGAGAGCATATCTTATGTAGATATTATTGTGACAAATTATGAAATACCCTCTTTCTGTTGTAAAAAAAAAGAAGAAAAACAATCTTTACATGTCGAATTAAGGTGGCTGCCTTAAAAGTACATTTATGATTATATAAAGCATATACGTCCCAAATACAACAGAGCCCCACTGGAACTGGGATTTTTGGGGGGTTTGTTGTATCTGATACCATTATGAATAAAAGTTGTTACCTCCTTTGTTTTTTATAAAAATGTTTTAACATGTTCATCTACAGTGAGGCGTAAATGAAGTATACATTTTTTAGCTCTTTTAATCAAGGATTTAATGACTTATACTACATGAAATAACTTTAGGCATTATAAATTTGAACAGTCTACCCACTACACACCCACACAAAAATGTTTATCTTATTTAACCTTAGGACAGTCATTGCACACTCCCTTAGATAGATAATCGTATGATCTTAAATAGTTCTTAAGGCAAACGGCTCATTAAAATGTAAATATAAATGTTATTATTATAATAAAATAAAGATATGCCTAATAATATATATATATATATATATATATATATATATATATATATATATATACACACACACATATTTGTGAAAATTGACAAATATAGTCAAACTCTCAATCTCAGCCTTTCATATTTGTCCTAATCTTACATATAGTCTTATATTCTTGAATAAAACAAGCAAGGACAATTTTAAACAAAAAGGTATATAAATATTTATCTGCAGGGATATAAATCATGGACTGCCCCCAAACCATGTATTAAATACATTTCTTATGGCTACTGCATGCTTATTTAACACGTAAGGATATATGTGCCTACTAATTAGCCAGAGTAATTAAACATAAAATAAGTCAAGGGTTTACCTTCTGTAAAGATCTACACAGATTACGAGAGCTGCAGCAGATAAACAGGCAGATAATCAGGTCTGTAAACTACTGCTACAAGGCACTAAGCTTATAAATAATAAGAGAGAAAGAGTGGCAGCATGACCAGCCAATAGAAAGCTGAGAGCCATGCCCAGCTCTGCACTTTGAATTGAAGCTTAAAGGGACATGAAACACAACTGATTTGCCCAAGACTTTAAAAGGACATATTTTAAGTCTGTAGATCTTATTGGCTGACAGAAGACAAGCCCCCATCCATTTTTGTGCCAACAAACAACAAAGTCAGATGATATCAGTCAGTGAACGAACTAACCTTAAAGATATCTGCAAGTGAGCTGTCTTATGAAAGCATCTGATAGAGTGTATGATTAAATGTATTTGCATGCACAGTGTTTTTTTTTTAGCTTTGCATTAAAATAAAAACTGTCGCAGGTGATGGTTACACCCCTAGGATTGAGAGGGTTCATTTTTGTAAAAGTGTACCCTGTCCATGTGAGCAAGCCCAGCCATGAAGCCAATCTGTAATGCTGTGTGCAGCCAGCTAGATGAGGCTACTACATTGGGTCCTTAAAGGACCATAAATCGACATTCAAGTAAAAATGCTTGAGCTGTTACACGGTTGTTCTTTAGACATACAGCCTCTCCTTGATAAATTCAGACAAATTATAATTGTACTGAAACCAAACATTTCAGCTTCTTCTTCCTATTCTAATTTGTCTTTTAGGCAAATGATCATTTACTGTATGCTTGATTCATGGTCCTGCAATGACCTGTTCATGTGTCTCTGTGTGAGTGAGTGCATGCAATTCACTGGGGCTGGGAGATATCTCAGGGGCAATTCACTAGGGCTGGGAGAGGTGATGGGGCAATTAACTGGGTCTGGAAGACATCACAGGGGCAAGTCACTGGGGCAAATCCCTAGTGAATGAAGCGACACAGACCTTGTTCTGGGTATTACAGAAATCTAAAGAAAAGCTGCAGCTAAATTCACACACCAAAAATGTATTAAGTATGCAAATTTTCCCTGGGATTTTCAGGGGGTGTCAACATTGATAGAAAACAGTTGGCAAATGCAATAAATTCAGCAAACTTTAGGGTAACTGTTTAAATGTTTATTTTGGTATTTTTTCATGCAAACATTTTTATTTTTCATATACTATTAATTATCCTTTATCAGATGCATTCATAATCCAGCTCACTTGCATATACCTGTAATAGGACATGATAACCCACTCTGAAGGCAACCTCTTTTAGCCACTTGTGCCCTTCACAGGGAGAAATACCCTGCATTATATCAGTGTGGTCTCACTCAGTAGAGTGATCCAGCCCCGAAATAACAGGCAATTCTACCCTGAACAGGAGTGAGACCAGACTGATATTATACAGGATATTTCTTCCTATGAAGGGCACAAGTTGCTAAAAGAGGCTGCTCTCATAGTAGGTATTCAGACCTACAGAATGATTCTGTTTTTGCTTAAGTTATTGTACATTTATAATTATATCAAGCATATATGTCCACTAAGTCAATACAGCGGTATTTCTATCCCAATTGGAATTAAGAATTTTGGGAGGTTTGTTGTATCTGATATCTTTATGAAAACAGATTGTTACCTCCTTTATTTTTTATCAACAAATATTAAAATATGTGTTTGTCTACATTGAGGCAGTAACAAGGTGTACATTTTGCAGGTCTGTAATTGAGAATTTAATATGGATTATATTACATGAAATCACTTTCAGAAATGACAGGAAATAACTTTAGGCATATATCTGACCAGCCTAACCACTACACATGCACAAAAAAAGAGTAGATCCTATGTATTTCTATTGACTTCTGTGGAAAGCGCTTTAAAAAAAATGATATATATATATATATATATATATCACATAATAATTGTCAAACTGTGATTCGTCGTCATGCTTTACGAGCTCACAAAGTGAGCTTGCAAGAACTGCGTCCCTCGCTAAGCGAGGGATGCAGTTCTTGGCTGCAAATGCGGACCTCACAAAGTGAGGGCCGCCTTTGCGGAGGTGGAGGCTCCAACGTCTGCTGCAATGAGCCAAAGGACCTAAAAAAATATATATATATATATGAGCAGTGGGACTTAGATGTCGCATTAAGGTGGCTTCCTTAAAAGTACATTTATGATTATATAAAGCATATACGTCCCAAATACAACAGAGCCCCACTGGAACTGGGATTTTTGGGAGCTTTGTTGTATCTGATACCATTATGAATAAAAGTTGTTACCTCTTTTGTTTTTTATTAAAATGTTTTAACATGTTCATCTACAGTGAAGGGTAAATGAAGTGTACATTTTGTAGCTCTTTTAATCAAGGATTTAATATGACTTATATTACAGGAAATAACTTTAGGCATTATAAATTTGAACAGTTTACCCACTACACACCCACACAAAGATGTTTATCTTATTTAACCTTAGGACAGTCATTGCACACTCCGATAGATAATCGTATGATCTTAAATGGATCTTAAGGTAAAAGGAATGCTCATTAAAATGTAAATATAAATGTTATTATTATTATAGAATAAAGATACGCCTAATAATATATATATATATATATATATATATATATATATATATATATATACACATATTTGTGAAAATTGACAAATATAGTCAGCCTCTCAATCTCAGCCTTTCATACAAATACATATCTGTCTTAATCTTACATATAGTCTTATATTCTTGAATAAAACAAGCAAGGACAATTTTAAACAAAATGTTATATAAATATTTATCTATCACATATACATATATGAGCCGTGGGACTTATAAAAAAAAAAATACGAGGTCGCAAAAATAAAAAAAGGAATCTGGACTGTCACAAAAATTTGAAGTTAACAGCTGAAACGCGTACATCGAAAAACAACAAAAACACAGCAAAATAACAAAAAAAACATTTAAAACACACAGAACATGGAGGAACAGCCAGGACATCTGGGAGTGAGGTTGCAGCTGAATTTCATTCAAATTTAAGCGTTTTCGGCACTTAAAAATTCGCTAAGGGAGAAAAAAAAATGGCAACCGAAAAAAAAGAAAATGAGGCTATACGACCCCTAACCACGCAAAACAACAGCAAGCACATAAGACTTATACCCAGGAATGTATGAGGTACACTATTGGAAGGATGGATAATGATCCACAACCACGTAACACATTTCACAACACTAACTAACTAAAAACATTACCATTCTAAAATGGTGATTTACACAACTAAACAAACGGTTTGCCCTTACGGACACAGCCTATTTACACTGCAAACTTGACACATTGCTGACACTTACACCTCAGGTCAGTCCAAATGTACATTGTAAGCTGCAGGAAAATGATTGCTAGCTCTTCAGGATATTGATTGCTGGATATTTTAATTACAAATAGGTAAAATATATGAAATTATTATTTTATGAATTAATTTTTTATTATAAAAAAAAATTATATATATATATATATATATATATATTACAAAAACTGGGGAGAGGATCGAAATGAGCACCAAAGGCGCTCAGTGCAGTGCTCACAATGAGCCCCGAGGGTGCTCAGAGGAGTACACAGCGCAATGAGCGGTGAAGATACTCAGAGGACCAAAAGCCTTACTTTGTGTGGCAAACAGCATTACCTGCCTTACATTTTATTGAGTCATTTTTGACAGGTAAGTCGCTACTATATAGATATATATCACATATTATAATTGTCCAACTACGATTCGTAGTAGCGAGGCGAGCCGTTAAATCGTAACACTTAGGCAATGAGAGACAATGAGCGCCAAAGGCGCTGATTGCTGGCGAGGCTCGTGTAGCGAGGCGAGCCGTTAAACACGTCACACGCACGACTTAGAAAAAAAAAACATCTCGGAACCAACCTTAACGTAACAAACACCCACAAGCACTAAAAACACGACTATAACGGCCGACCCGTGCGCAACTAAAAACAGTAAAAACACACCAAATACTCACACAAACTACATAAAAAGCTTACCCATAGCAAGGGGGGCACCCAGGACCTCTGAAAGTGAAGTTACACCTCCATTTATGTCCAAATTCCCGAGTTCAGACACACGAAAATCCCCTAAGCGAGAGAAAAAATGGCCGCCGAAAAAAAACAAAACAAGGCTTAAAGTACAGGACTGCCCGGCCACACACACACCAACCTTAACGTAACAAACACCCACACGCACTAAAAATACGACCAAAACTGCCGAACCGCGCTCACATAAAAACAGTCAAAACACACCAAATACTCACACAAACTACATAAAAAGCTTACCCATAGCAAGGGGGGGCACCCAGGACCTCTGAAAGTGAAGTTACACCTCCATTTAAGTCCAAATTCCCGAGTTCAGACACACGAAAATCCCCTAAGCAAGAGAAAAAATGGCCGCTGAAAAAAACAAAAACGAGGCTCACAGCCCAGCCACGTACAACTTACCCAAGAAGGGATCCGAGATAAGCTCGGAGACCTGCAGTAACCTCACATTAACCATCGCAGTGGGGGTCACGATTGCACGCGATCGTGGACCCCTGCTGCAATGAAAATTCTAAATTCCCTTGTTACAGGTCCTTAAAGGACCGTAGAGGTCCTTAAAGGACCCGTTCTAAAAGAAAACAAATATATACTATTACCCTGTCAATCATGGAGGTCAATACAGACCCCCATAAACCCCTCATTAACCTTGTCACTCATGGGGGTCAATACGGACCCCCATAAGCACTTCATTAACCCCCTCACTCATGGGGGTCCATACAGACCCTCATAAGCCTCTATTTAACCCCATCAGTTCCATAAGGGTATATTAAGACCATTATGGGCCTGTTACAACACTACATTAACCACATAAGTGCCATGATGGTCCTCAAGGACCATCATGACACTAAGTATAAACACTATACTGCACTATATCCCCTCAATAAAACATTAAATATCAACTAAACACCCTCTACACTAACCTATTAACACCTACACTACCTACCTACCCCCTAATAACCCCCACCACTCTAATTACATAAAATACAAAACCTAACTCACAAAAAAAATCGACATTACAGAAAATAAAAAAACCTAAGTCACAAAAAAAAGGAACATTACAGAAAAAAAAAACATTACAACCCCCCCCCCCCTCACTACAGAAAAAAAAAAATACACACCTGAAAAGGAAATACATATAATACTATACAATGCAATGCAATACAATACAAGACAATACAAGACAATACAATACACCCCTATCTAACACACATCACAATCTATCTAAATAAATATCATAATCTAATATACATCCTATCTATATAATATACATTCACAGTCTATCTAAATAAATACCACAATTTAAGATACAATACATGCTATGCTATCTATATAAAACACATACCCCTAGCTAACATCTAAGAAATGCTATCTATGTATACAATAATCTAATTCTAAGCTAAAATAAAATAATTAAGACCACTTACCTTTGCAGATGTCCATTATGATCAGCCACCTACGGGGAAAAAATAAATAAATAGTGCAACACGTTTACAGTACATAAATAAACATTCTATACATTCTAAATATTATACTTACCTTTCCGGCATGTCCCGTCCTTATTCTTTGGAGCGGAACCTGTTAAAAAAAAACATAACATTAATACACATACATAAAAATAAAATAAACATAATCTACATTATACTTACCTCCACGCAATGTCTCCGGCCTACTCCTCTTCCTCTTCTGCCCCGCCCTGTAAAAAAAAAAAATACTCACATCCGCACTCACGGACATCCCCGACGCTAATGATGCTCTCGGAGACTTTTCCAGAAGAAAATAGGATATGGCGCCTTCTGATTGGTTGAAAACGCTGTCTATCAAATTCACCCAATCAGGAGGCGCCAATGTGTGAGCCATTTAGAAAGGGATACACCCTAAAATCCCACTCTGATTGGATAATGCACCTGTCAATCTTTATTTAAACCAATCACAAGGCGCGGATGCCTTCAGCCAATCACAATGGAATACACCCCCACAGGGTGATTGGTTGGAGCCTCTGCGCATTCTGATTGGTTGCACTGACAATAGCCAATCCCAATGGAATACACCCTCACGTACTGATTGGTGAAGGATTTGCGCATTCTCATTGGCTACTGTTAATATCAATCAATATTACAGCCAATGGGAAGGCGCAGATGTCTTCACCAATCAGTACGTGGGGGTATATTCCATTGTGATTGGCGAATGGAAATAAAGCCTTAGGATTAATTCAAATAAAGATTGATAGGTGTGTTATCCAATCAGCGTGGTATTTTGGGGTGTATACTTTTTTCATTGGTTCACAATTGGGGTCTTCTCGTTGGCTGAATTTGATAGACAGCCTTTTCAGCCAATTAGAAGCCGCCATTGCCAATTTTATTCTGGAACACTCCGTAGGAAGCTCATTAGCGTCAGAGACTTCCGCCAGGGCGGATGTGTGGCATTTTTTATTTTTTTACACGCGTGGTTGCTTCCGGAGCAGAACACCAGGAGGTTGGAGACATCGCGGGGAGGTAAGTATAATGTAGATTGGGTTTATTTCACTTTGTTTTAGCTTTATGTATGTGTGCTAATGTAATGTTTTATTTTAACAGGAGCCGCGCCGCAGAGACAAACATGGAGGAGGATGTGACATGCTGGAACGGGACATGCTGGGACGGAACATGCTGGAAGTGTGAGTATAATATTTACAATATTTTGAATGTTTAGAATGTGTAGTTATTTTATGTAAACATGTTCTATTCATTTTTTTAATCTTTTTTACCCTAGGTTGGTGATCTGAAGAAACATCTCAAAGGTAAGTCGTCTTAATTATTTTATTTTAGCTTACAATTAGGGTTGCTATATATACATAGATAGATAGGGGGATGTATTATTAGATAGTATTGTATATTAGATAGTGGGATGTATATTACATTACATAGTGGGATGTATATTACAAAGTGGGATGTATATTACACAGTGGGATGTATATTACATAGTGGGATGTATATTACATAGTGGGATGTATAGTATTATATTTAATTGTATTGTATTTAATTGTATTGTATTGTATTTAATTGTATTGTATTGTATTATATGTATTTCCTTTCAGGTGTGTAATTTTATTTTTTAAATGTAGTGGGGAGGGGGTTGTAATGTATTTTTTTATTTTCTGTAATGTTCCTTTTTTTTTTTTTTTGTGACTTAGTTTTTTTTTTTTGTAATATACATTTTTTTTTTTTGTTGATTTTAGTTTTTTTTATTTTATGTAAAGTAGATTTCTGCTTTTTGATAAAATTTAGTTAGTTGAGGCACACAGTACACTCACATTGTGTGACAAACAGCATTTTGACACTTTCTTTTTTTGACGGGCAAGTCGCTAGTATATATATATTAGCGACTTGCCCGTCAAAACTGACAGCAAAAAATGTTCAGCCTGGCAATGCTGTATGCACCTTTGGCGCTCATCGCGTGAGGAGGAGGATGATGTTGGGCATAAATCTGCACTTTCACCAGCATATATGTTAATGTTATTGAGTTGAATGTAATGTAAATACAGTAGACTCTCAGTTAACTAGAACTCGAGAAACCAGAAAAAAATTTAATACTGCACTTTAAATAAGAATTAAATTGTATTGGGCTCAACAAATGCCAGGAGCCAGGTTGTCATGCCACAAAATGCTTATAGGCGCCCAGATTGCATCCACTGTTTGCATCTGCAATTCAGTTTTACCTGGAAGCAGACAAAGATGAGTGACTGAGCCCATGCAGTGTTGGCGTTACATTCCCAGGGGTCAGCACCACACCCTCCAGCCCAAAGTACCTGTGTGTAAGTGAGGAGTGAAAGCTGCTGCTGCTAGTACAGCCCTCACTCACAAATATACTCAGCAAAGCATCCCATGTGCAGCTAATCTAGGCCTCTTCTAATAGTAACTCTCAAGCAACCAGAAGCTACATTTATCTGGCATCTACCAATCCTCATATGTGCCGGATAACTGAGTGCCTACTGTAATAGTTTATTTAGTTAATTATTTCTATATCTAATTATGTTTTGTGATTTTAACCTTTTCTCAAATACCTACAATTGGTATTGCGGTTTTGATACTTTATTTTATTTATTTATTTATTTATTTATTTAATTAATAATGAGTATTGCAGTATACTGTGATACATTTTGTATTGGACAAATACCTTATTTATATTGACGAGCTTTCAAGATTTCTGACCTCTCTTTATCAAGTCTTAAGCAATACTGACATTACATGGAACCCTCAGTTTGAATATAAACTATTGACCATCCTATTATTTTTGAGGTTCCCATACATTTTTAGCATTTGGTGATTACAGTTATTTGTGTTAGTTACTAAGCTTCTCTGATATTACCATGAGTCGTCAGCAGAGATTTTTAAATGATGTAAAGGCACTTTGATTAATTCCCCCCATTTATCCAGTTAAATACAACAAATGTTTTAGGGGCATTTGGGTCTATTAAATAATATTTATGTATGTAATTGTTTCTGTACCACACAAATCTTATTGTATAAAGCAATATGGTCCTGTGATATTTCTCAGCAAATCAAAAATATATGTAGGTTGCTAGGGTGATCAGATGACATTTCTATAAAAATAATTATCTATAACACTACCCTAGTAAATTAAGAGACCCCCATAACCTCATGTAGCAGAAGTACCCTTTCCTGTTGAGGGTCCTGGTGCTTTGCATCTACTTCACCAGCATCTGCCACTACTGTGCTCTTGATTTCACACTTTGACTTAAATGTTACTATTCCTTGTTGATCCTGATAATTGAAACAACAGACATCTGTGGACTCCCTTATCTTCAATATGGACACTCCGCCTTTTAATTCATGCTGTGGCCTAAATATTACTGTTCCATAAAAATGTATTGTCTCTGAAACAACACTACACTGATCACAGATGATCATATACAAGTTACGTTAAGTTTTTTGATATAATATTTATAGTCTTTCTTATACTTTGTTTTGGTATTATCAGGGCTTACTGCTCTGATATATTAGGAAAATGCATTCTACTCCCAGGATATGTAACACAAATCACAGCAGTTGCTAAAGTTGTAACAATACAATGCAGATATTTCTGCTACATTTAGGAATATCCAGAATCATTTATAAATTAGACCTGGCAATGCAAAAAGACAATACTGTTTGCCCCTATGTACTTGCTTTTTAGTGGTTGTCACAACTCAGATTTGAGTGGCTCAGTACACCCCTATTTATCCTACTTTAGCTTATAGGAGCAATCTGAAGGTTCTGACACACCAGCAATTTCTATCCGGACATTAGTTATGGAGTCACAGAGAAATCAGACCACACCGTTATTTAGTGTATAGAAGACTGAACACTTCTTTGTTGTTACAGAGATATTTTAACTATCATAAAATAAACCATCACCCCAATTCTAGCCAATCTCCTTGGGACAGAGAGGCTTGTTTTATCTCCCCCCACACAAATTCTTCTTTGTTAGAGGGGTTAGTGTTCTTAATGTGACCTCCTCACTCCATCTCCAGCCATAACCCCTTATCCCATCATCAAATACGCAGGAGCTGGGGGTTATCTGGCCAGGTCACTTCAGATCGCAGACCTGTGTTTTAAGGCTAGGTGAGGAGCATCACTTTATGACTATACTAGGCACTTGGGAATAGAGAAACATCTGTGAATTCCACACCAGCACCACAAGTTTCTACTTAATGTATTACCCCATAACTCCCTTCAGTGCCCCCTGTGACCAGACAAACATTCCATGAGGCCATATACTCAAATTCCTGCCGAGTTAACTATATGTTGTCACACTAACATACATTGCAGAAAGTGTAAGAGTCCCAGATGTTAAAGCTCAAATTGGAGATCTGGAGCTGAGAATTGCAGCACTTAGTGATATTGCTCCACTGTAAAGGGGGTTGGTGCTCACTGAGCACAGTTTAGCTGGGCCTAGCATGGAGGGTGGAGCTGGGGCTAGTGAGGATGTCCAGGGAGGTAGCTGGGTTACAGTTACAAGGGGAAGCAGGGTGAACAGGAGGAGGCAGGCCAGTTCTGAGATGGCAATCAACAAATAGATTTGCCAGATTGAATGAAATTTTTGGGGATGGGGGGGGGGGGGGGGCAGAATAGGCAGACCAACAGACAGGTTTTGGTTGTAGGGGACTCTATTATTAGGAAGGTAGACAAGGTGATTTGTCACTCAGATCCCAGCAATCAAACAGTTTGCTTTCTCCCGGGTGCTCGGGTTCGTCATGTTGTGGATCGGGTAGACAAATTATTGGAAGGGGCTGGAAATGAACTGGCAGTCTTGATACATATTGGTACCAATGACAAAGTTAGTGGAAGATGGAGTGTCCTAAAGAAGGATTTTAGAGAACTAGGTAATAAGCTGAAGGCAAGGACCTCCAAGGTAGTATTTTCTGAGATACTACCAGTGCCACGTACTAGCCCAGGGAGGCAGAAGGAGCTTAGGGAGATTAATGCGTTGCTAAAGATGTGGTACACTAAGGCGGGGGTTGGGTTTTTAGAGCACTGGGCTGACTTCTCACTTGGGTACAATCTCTACAGTAGGGATGGATTGCACCTTAATGATGAGGGAGCTTTTGTACTAGAGGATAGGATGGTAGAAAGGCTGGAGGAGTTTTTAAACTAGTAGGTGGGGGGGGGGGGGGGACTAGATATAAGTAATGGGGTAGAAAGTGTAGAGGGTATAAGGGATGAATTAACAACTCATAGGGGAGGAGATGGGAGGAGGGGTAGTATAGTCAATAGGGAGGTGTATGCTTGCTAACGCCAGAAGCTTGCCAGGAAAAATGGGAGAGTTAGAATTATTAGCAATTATTGAAAAATGGGATTTAATAGGCATTACCGAAATGTGGTGGGGTGAATCTCATGACTGGACTGTTAATCTGGATGGTTATAACCTATTAAGGAAAGATAGAGGCAATGGTAAAAGAGGAGGAAGGATTTGTCTGTATGTTAAGCTTGAATTTAAGCCTATAGTCAGAGAAGATATTTATGGTGGACCTAGTGATAAAGTTGAATGTTTGTGGGTAGAGTTAAATAGCGGAGCAGCAAATTCCAAAAGAATATTAGTAGGAGTATGCTATAAACCCCCAAATATAGCTGAAAGTGAGGACATACAATTATTGTTACAGATTGGAAATGCAGCTAAGCATGGACAAGTTCCAATAATGGGAGATTTTAATTACACTGAAATAAACTGGATAATTAAGACCAGCAGTTCAGCTAAGGGGAGCAGGTCCATGAGTACACTCAGGGATAATTATCTGGCCCAGGTTATACAAGATCCTACTAGAAATGAAGCTATCTTAGATTTAGTCATCACAAATAATATTGATATAGTATAAAATGTTGAAATAGGGCAACCTTTGGGAAACAGTGATTACAACACGGTCTAAGGTTAGCAATACAAAGTATAGACTGGGACAGAGAAGTGATAGGTAAAAACACTGAACATAAATGGACAACATTTAAACTTACTAAATATACATGCACATCGGCATATACCATGTGGGAATAAAAGTAAAAGGAGTAAATCACATCCAATGTGGCTTAACAATGATTTAAAGATTAAGATACAGAATAAAAAACAGGCATTTAAATTATACAAACAAGAGGGGACAGAGACTGCTTTACGGGAGTACAAGGAAATCAACAAGGCTTGCAAAAGGGCTATTAGACTGGCTAAAATAGTAAATGAAAAATTAATTGCAAAAGAGAGTAAGACTAACCCTAAAATATTTTTTAAGTATATTAATGGGAAGAAGGCGAGGAAGGAAGCTATAGGAACATTACAATGTGACACCGGCCATCTGAAAATTAGTGACCAGGAAAAAGCAGATGAGCTAAATAGGTTATTTTCTTTGGTATACACAAGGGTGGTACCAGTGGTTGGGACACTGGAACAGTGGTTGGGACACTACCTTTGCCAAATAATCGGTTAATGCAGGAAGTAATCCAAAAGAGGTTGCAAAAAAATAAATGTTAATAAAGTCCTGATGGAATACATCCACGGGTACTGAGGGAACTGGGTTCTGTAATAGCCAAACCACTATATTTTTCAAGATTCACTCAACGCAGGGTCTCTACCATATGACTGGAGAAAAGCAGATGTGATACCTAGATTTAAAAAGGGAGCAAGAGCAAATCTGGGGAATTATAGACCAGTGAGCCTCACTTATGTAGTGGGGAAGGTTTTAGAAGGGTTAATAAGGGATAATATATAAGAATATGTCTATTTGAGCAGGATTATAAGTAGGAGTCAACATGGATTTATGAGGGATAGGTCATGTCAAACAAATCTAATTAGTTTCTATGAGGAGGTTAGTAGGAACCTGGATCAATGCAACTCAGTTGATGTAGTCTTTTTGGATTTTGCAAAGGCTTTTGATACAGTGCCACATGGGAGACTATTGTGCAAACTAAGAGATACAGGAATTGCAGTAAATATTTGCTCATGGTTTGAGAGCTGGCTAAAAGACAGGAAGCAAAGGGTTGTTGTAAATGGAACATACTCCGATTGGACTAATGTGGTAAGTGGGGTTCCTCAGGGTTCAGTATTAGGTCCTCTCCTTTTCAACATATTTATTAATGACTTAGAGGTAGGATCGGAGTGAGGTGTCTTCATTTTCGCTGATGACACGAAGTTGTGCAGGGTAATTAAATCAGATTGTGATATGCTTTCCTTCCAAAGGGATTTACATAAAATTGAGGAATGGGCATCTAAATGGCAGATGAGATTTAATACGAATAAATGTAAAGTTATGCATCTGGGAAGGAAAAATAGCCATGCAATTTATAATCTTAATAGAGCAAATGTAGGTGTATCAGATATTGAAAGGGATTTGGGTGTGCTTGTGGACAACCACCTAGGTAAAGGTGCTCAAAGCCAAGCAGCAGCTGGAAAGGCAAATAAATATTATCATGTATTAAGAAGGGTATAGAAGCCAGGGAAGCAAATATAATTCTGCAAATATACAAATCTCTAGTATGCCCTCATTTGGAATATGGAGTACAATTTTGGGCACCACTTCACAAAAAGGACATTTTAGAGCTGGAAAAGGTACAGAGGAGGGCAACAAAGCTAATAAGGGGAATGGAGGGGCTAAGGTATTAAGAAAGACTAACCAAATTAATCGTATTTTCTCTAGAAAAAAGGCGTCTAAGAGGAGATATGATTACCTTATATAAATACATCCAGGGTCAGTATAAAGATTTGTCAAGGGAGCTTTTTGTGTCAAGAGGTTTTCAACTGACAAGAGGACATCCCTTGAGGTTAGAAGTAAAATGATTCCACCTTAAAGAAAGAAAAGGGTTCTTCACAGTAAGGGTGGTTAATCTGTGTAATTCTCTACCAGAGGAGGTGGTGACAGCGGATTCTATAGATAATTTTAAAAGGGGACTGGATTTATTTATAATTAAAAAGGGAATTCAGGGTTATCATGGATATCTAGAGAGGCAGTATTGATCCAGGGAGAAGTCCTTCTCCGGTGTCTGGGATCAGTAGGGAATTGATTTATTTTTATTTTTATATACAACTAATTAATTAATAGTTAATCTGCATATTGCAGATCAGAGGAGATCTTAAAAGGTTGAACTTGAGGGACTGAAAGTCTTTTTTTTTACTTCAAATACTATGTAACTATGTAACTAACATACATTGCAGAAAGTGTAAGAGTCCCAGATGTGAGGTGCAGGCGGTCCCATCATGGCACCAAAATTGATCATGACAGTGGTTTCTTGTCCTACATGGATATGAAGAATGGAATTCGGTTGAAGGCTTTTTAGGCTTGTTCACAAGTATGAGCAAAAACATTAGGAGTTGCAGGCATAAATATATGCTAAAGTCAAGGATAAAAACACAAATGTTCAATGTTTCATTTATTCCAATTTATATGAACTGTACTATTAATACCTCCTTATGGATCGTTACCTTGTCATGGTAAAGGGGCTTATGTATAATTAAGTCTCCTTTATTATGAGTGCATCTGATAGAGAAGAAGCAGTAGTGTATGAAAACTTTTTTTTGCATGAAAAAATCTCAAGACAAACATT
The DNA here is from genome assembly GCA_027410445.1 of Discoglossus pictus. Classification (NCBI taxonomy): domain Eukaryota; kingdom Metazoa; phylum Chordata; class Amphibia; order Anura; family Alytidae; genus Discoglossus; species Discoglossus pictus. The sequence goes on from CM050170.1 coordinate 130,372,104, forward strand.
AATAAACTTACTGTGAAGTTACTAACATTTCTTCTGTTTTCTGTCAGTTGAATTTTAGAGTAAACAACCCTTGTCGCCACTGATTTTGGGACTCCCCTGAACCAACAAGCAACCCTGCTATTTTAAACTCTGGCACAGTGGGTTGCTAATATCCAAGACTATGGAATCTTGGCCAGACCTTGGGATCTGGGGCAGGGGAAGATCTTACCCCCTCACTTAATGACAGCAGAAAAAAAACAGATCAGATATACAGCATATCAGAGGAAGGAAAGGTCTTTTTGTGTTTGTGATATTTGGTTGAAAGAGAAAAATAAACTGCATTCTGACTCTGAGATACTAATAAATGGTATGCCTGGGTCTGCATTTGAGATTCTAACATAAGGAATGTCTTCCTGTGTCTTTCTTAGTGTTTTCTCATCCTAAGCAACAGGATGTAACAGAGTTTATTATTTTTAATAAGCAGTAACTTTACTGCTGAGATTGCAACCTGGGATGTCCTTAGTTCTCATAAGAGGTATTTTGGCTGGGTGCTGAGATCTGGAACACAAAAAGGCACAACATAGAGAGAGAGCATTGGAGTGCACTTGGCTCCCCAAATCTGGGTAGTAACACCCCTACAGAACATAGCATAAAATTAATAATTCATTTTGACCAATCAGAGGCAGCTGCAACATTGTAGAAAAGTCTGGGCACCCTGTCTCAGCAGCAAAGCATCGTGGGATTTGCATTCTGGCCCAAATCCATATAAGAAGGTGCTTTGAATTTTCATATAAGCGTCTCTCTCTCTCTCTCTCTCTCTCTCTCTCTCTCTCTATGTAGCACATTCCACCTCAAGACTCTGCAGCTCAATGGATAACATAGAGTTTACATATAAAATACAATCATACTGCTATACCACACATTGACTGCAGTGTGAATTCAGCCGTGGTTACCACTTCTGCTGGAAGTCTATTCTATATATCAACTAATGCACACTTTTTGTTTTTTCTCTCTGTCTCTCCGCCCAAATATGTAATTTGATACAACAGTCAGATTGAACTGCACAGTCGTTTGTTGAGTAACTAACAGGTTAAAAACTGTATTTAAATGCTGGGCTGCTATAGGCTAGTGTGGGTTGCTGACATAGGGCCTCATTCAAATGTGATTTGGACAATTGAAGAGGGCTCTTAATAAGCACAGAGCACATTTTTTTCCATAAGTTTTCAGTTAGTGAACTTATATCCACTAACTAAAAACTTCTGTAAAAAATGCTATGTGCTTATATAGAGCCCTATTCAATTGGCCAAATCGCATTTGAAAGAGGTCCATAGGCAGCTCTGGGGGTGTGAAAATCAAGATTTCAGTTTGTTGCAAATAAACCTATAAGTATATGGAACCTTTCAATCTAATACATATTTTTTTCTGGCTGTTACATCAGAAACATTTACAACCAAGGAAACTTCCATGTACCTTTAAGTCTGTCATCTCAATCTTAGTTGGCTCATCCGGCTTGTGAGTTCTTTAATTCTCTTATTAATGACAGGAAAATCCATGTCCTGTTCATGGATCTTGTAGGAACTCTTTAGTGTAACAGGCAAATGTGTCAGTGTGAGGATTATAAAGCTGTCGATATCAAGAAACTGAAATATTTCAGAACATATATTTTGATATGTGGGAATGTACCAAAAGTATGATGCTATTCTGTGGTGGCATTGTGATAAAAAGCACTTATCTATGTGTAGTGGCTATAATGATTGTGGAGCATAAAATACAAGGTTATTGTCCAATCTTAAAACATTAACATCTCGATAAAAACAAACACATACATAATTGTGCTTTTGTAATAACTTAACTCTATAATAATAAGTAATGGACACTAATATTAACATCCATCCCCAGAAAACATTTGAATGCATTTCAAGTTACTAAACATTTTAATGTAATATTCTTAATTTTAAATGATAAATGTACATTTACATTGCAAAATATACAATAGATATTTTAAATGCATTAATAAAAACATAAAAATTAGAAAAGTGGTATAAAGATCATGCCTTCAGTGGCTAACTGTAAAAAATGTATCTAAATTAAATCAGATTAATGTAACATAGAGTACATGACATGAAATGCAAACCATGTGCATAATATAAATGTGAATATTTAATTATCAAATAGATTACAATATATATATATATATATATATATATATATATATATATATATATATATATATATACTAAGTTGTGAATTATTTCAGGAATGAGGATTTTTTTTTTACATTTTGAGAAAAACACACATTTTTTGTTAAGGATCCATTGTGGTAAAATATATTTGATATGGTCTTTTGAATAGATTTATGGGCAAAAGGTTTTTCGAGAGTAAAATAATCTAAACACACCTTTGCATTTTTATCTTAATATATTATAGCATGCTTTTGTGCATATATATAAAGGCATACATTTATAAAGCTTTATCCTTAATATATTTATATATACTGTATATATTATTATGGAACAACTCTTTTATATTTAATCATATACACCATATAAAGTGAAAGCTTTCTGGAACCTTTGTTCGGCTTTTCCAGTATTTAAACTTTTTAATGCTATTTTTCTATATTGTAAGTGAAAGTAACAATTAAAGAACATTCTTGTTTATTACAGCTTCATCACTAGTATCAGAATTATGTTATTGTTGTTTTTCTATATATTCAGGGCCTATACTGCAAAGGAAAAAATAATCAGTTTGATTTCTTAAGATTAGTTGATGTTTATAAATGATGTACAATTGTATGGTAATGCGATTACATAGTCTGTATGTACAGTAGTGTAAGGACATTAGTTTACATACAGATGTTATTATAGAGCAGCAATTACACACAACTGAAATAGTCTATACAGAAACACTACTAGCCAAAATATTTCATTTGAACAGTTTGTTAAAGATTATTAATGAATTAAAATAAAGCAGATAAGGATACATGTTAAACTAATAATGATTAAAAAAGTAGACAATATAAACGGTGAGGAAGGGATGACCACCATGAATGCCTTTTGCTAATGGACATTGATAATATCCTGTAAGCCCCATTCCAAAACCTGTAGAATCATATATTAAAAGGCTCAGATTTTTGGATCAGTTTTAAGCTTTTAAAATAATATTAAAAACAATATTTTCTCAAGGTAATCCGTTTAATTTATGATTCTATATGTTTGAATACTAAGATATTAAAAAGGATGCACTTAACTTGTACCTCACTTCAGCCTAGTTCAAGATTACAAACTAACTATGAGCTTGATTCAGTTGAGCAATTGTAAGTTACTGGAGCCCGTAAGTGAATTTTGTAAGTTAATTTGCTATTCAATTGGCGTCTTTTTGCGGGCTACGATTGGGTTACGGATTACGGCCTTGAAATCCTTGCGGTTATTAAACCCGGAACTTACAGCCTCCCAAAGCTTTTGATCTTTCACGGCCGCAAGAGTTAGGATCGCAAAAATCGCTATTCAATTGTTATAATTCTCCACCCATCGAAGATAAATGCAGACGAAAATCCTACTAGTACCAGATCGGACTCGCAAGGCGGTTTTACCCCTGTCTGCAACACTGTAAATGCAAATAAAAAATCTATACTGCACTGTAAATAATAGAGAAAGCAATGAAAGACATTTTAATTTATTGCACAACAGTCTCAAGCTTGCAAATCAGCAATTTCAGGGTTATATCGATCTCAGGAATCAATGAGTTAATACATATCAGGCCACCCATAGGGACTAGAACAGTATTGGCATTCAATTGTATTATTTTGCATTTTTTGAGGGATTGCGAGTCCCATCGCATATTGGACACCCGAACCTAACTGATTGACATGTAACCTCCATGTTTTACTGCAGTAAGGATGGCGGTCTCATCAGCTGTTTCGAAATGCGTGGTTACGGCCTTGTTTAATGATTAAAATGTGTTATGACTGTCTGACGTTAGTGATACAACCAGCTCTTGTATTATCAGAACACATAATATGCTGCACCAACCAATGGTACTAAATAGACTCCAGAGTTAAGTCTCTAAAATTAACTGTTACATTAGCAATATTAGCTCTATATTACATATATTGTTGTCTATCGCCTATTACAAAACATGCAGATGTTTAGCTTAGTGGTTATCAATGTAAAAATAATTAAATTTTACCAAAATTAAATGATACAATGCATAAGAGCATATATAAACTGTAGAGGTGTGATATGACCAAGTAGGGGAGATGTAATGCTTTTAAAGAATATTTAAAATAGTAATGTAAAAAACTAAAAAGGTAAAAAGGGGATTCAAATTTATAGTTCTACATCCAAGGCATTTACAGCCTCATTACATTCAGGAACTGTAAGTCCAATGTGAAGCTTGCAATGGCTGTGGGCTTGACATTTGGCAGAGTTACGTTGCTATTAAATTAGAATAGGCTGCGAGCTACGGGCTAGATATGCAAATTGTAGCTTGTTCGTAGAACATTGGATTTGAGGACGATCAATTAGTATAAACGTAGTTACGGGTTTAGACGGAGCCAATGGAAAAAGAGAATGTTAGCATTATGTCACTGAAAAAGGGGAGGGTAGATTTCAAAGTCCTACTGGCTTCAATTACAAGTTGCGATTGGACCCACCTTCCACAATAATGCAATATTAATAAAAACGTAAATATGATATTCTATTACATGTATATGTATTAACATATTGATTGCCGGGATCGATATAACACGGAAATGAAACATGAAATAAAGTATTTTTTGGGGCCGATTTGCAGGCTTGAGAATGTTGTGCTATTAATTCTAAGACCTAACATCAATTTCCCTTTTAATAAAAGTACAATAGTGTGTTTTAATGTGCAATTATGGGCAATGTATTGGTCTTTACCCCCTTGCAACTCCTCTCCAGCAGTCGTGGGGGTTTTGGGCGCCATGTTACCGGCTAGCATGCATGTTACTGGCTAGCTCAAGGGTGACTTTGTTGCAATTTAATAGCATTATTGGAATTGTAGTCGTTATGGGCTTGACAGACCGAAGGATTTGAGGCGTGCAAAGTTCCACATTCAAGTTCGTAGGCATTTTTCAGCTTAACTCGCAAATCATCAGTGGGGACTTTTTCTCTGCTAATTTAATAGCTGTAAGTCGTACTTTCTACGTTACCGTCTACGTTCTAAAACGTAGCCCGAATTTAATGAGGCTGTGTGTCACCAAAATATCTCTGCATGTTAATTTTTATTTTATTTATCTTAATTCTTGCAGATTACCTCTGTATAATGTTACTTATTAAATCCTAATTTTATATATATATATATATATATATATATATATATATATATATAAAATGTAGAATTGTATGTATTTTATTGTGCATTATTTTTCCAAGTTTCCTAGATTGCTAATCTTTAATATGTATTTCTTTGCATATCACAATCTATCTTTTAAGAATTTATATATTTAATTTTCCAAATCGCAATTACATGAGCCCATAATGGAGCCTGTAAATGTTACTGAAATTCAATTGGCTACTTTTAGCTACTCGCATTCCAATTGCAATTTACAGGCTCAAAAGCACTGCGGTAGTTAAAAGCGTAACTTCGCCCTATCTCCTCCGTTGATGTTTCAAGCCTGTATATGTTACCAGGGCTCAAGAAGTAAAATAGATATTTTATTACACAAGGGGGTTTAACACCTGTTCGTAAAACAGCAAAAGCAAATAAACACACGACCGTACTATAAAATACTGGGAAAGCAATAAAAGGTAATAGAATTAATTGCACAACAGTCTAAAGCTCACACGATTGCAATAAAACATTTTTTTTTTTACGTTTTATTTCTGTGTTATATGGATACTGGTAATTAAGGAGTTAATAAATATCAAGGAACCTGCAGGCACTAGAACAGTTGCTTTAATAATTTTTATTGATTTCTGCATTTCTGGATTGCGAGTCTGATTACAAATTGGACTTCTAAACACTAACAGCCTTATTAAATTGTGTTTTGGTCAATTCAAATGGGCTCTATATAAGCACATTGAATATTTTCTTTACAGAAATTTTTAGTTAGTGAAGACCTTGCTTTTGGATATAAGTTCGCTAACTAAAAACTTCTGTAAAAAAATATGCTCTGTGCTTGTATAGAGCCCTTTTCAATTTGCTGATTCACAATTTAATAAGGCTGTAAATGATTGTAATTTAAACTCCATGTTCTACTGACGTCATGATGGCGGTCTCATTTACTATTGGCTCTGTCTAAATTGTAACTTACGGACTTGCTTAATTGATCATGATCATGTCCTGAAATGCTATGTACGGGTTCATTGTTTACGTGTTGAGGCTGTGAGCATCTAATTACATGTTAGTGACAATTGAGAATAGATTTAACCCAAAGCCAGAAGTTCAGTTTGAAGGTAATTACGTGCTTGCACTTAGATTGGACCCATTGTATGCATGAGCTACATGGACTGGACCTTTGCAGGGACTGTTTGGAAGGTTTCATTGAGTTAAAAAGAGCTTTTTGTGTTTAAATATACAAATATTTTAATATGAGAAACAGAGAATCTTCCATGTCATTTAAGTATGAGTGAGGTAACTTTGTGAACTACAGTAATTTAACTGAACTGCAAACGTAAAAGAAATGCAACTTGACAGAATTAATAAGTTATAAAAATGATTTATAAGATTTAAAATAATAGGATATTCTTTATGAGATATTCTATATATCTTTTATTTAAGTATATAAAATATATAAAATACAGTACTATAAAATATCACCATATGATAAGAAAGATTAAACAGGGAGAATTAAATCTACATTAGCCAATGTCTAAACAATAGTCTCCATAATGCATTCATTGATCACCTTTATAGACTACACTAAAACATTACACAGACACATAAGGCAAGATAGTAATTAAGGCATATTTTATATTTACCTCCCTTTTTTCCCGAAACAGTTTATCTCTAAAAATAAAATTCATCCACAAAAATTATTATCAGAATAGTTAACCTTAACTCTACAATGATTTTATTATTTTAAGTCAGTTGTAAATTATATTGTTTATCTGCATTGAATCTGTTAACTGAATCTGTATTCACTGAGAATATTTAATATAATCTACTTGGTATGTATAATATTATCAAAACCAGTGCACTACTGTTTCAAAAATGAGGATGCCACTGTATATCTGTTTTCCCTTTTCTGAAGATATACCCCATGCAACAGTGAATTGTACAAGTGGATATTTTTTATTTGGTTTTTATTTTGAATTCTTAACTTGCTTTCTTCTTTCTTGAAGTTTCCAAACTGGAATAGGTTATTTTAACATGCAAATGTGGTCATACAAGTATAATAGTGGCTGTGTTCCATCAGCAGACTGTCAGTCTCTCTCTCTCTTTCCTCAATAACTGCTGTTAACAGATTACCAGATTTCATAGTTCTAGAGAAAGAAATAGCAATGACTTTTTATAAATGACATAAGCTAGTTGCAGTAAAATCTTATCTTCATTTGATCAAGTTATTAAGGAATTAAAATATTCCATTGTGCCATTGAAGATTAATAATATGTCATCAAAGTATGTGAACAGTTGTGGAGTTGCTGCTTCTGCAAACACGTGCAAAGCATTAGGGTAAGGGTCCACTGCCATTGGCAGCAGCCAAGCATAAATATGGAGTCTAAAGTTATTAGGGGAGTTAATTATTTTTACAGAAAGGTGATCTGATCACTCTAAGGGTGATCACACTTCATGAATGTATTTTTGGCTATTTTATGGACTCTCATAGATGGGGGCGGAGCCCAAATAGTTTGGCATGGAAGTCTTCCATTTACTAGTTCTGCGACTGCATCAGAGTTGCAATTTTTCATTTTTCTTTATTGAAGATAATGTTTTGCTTCCTTTGACCAAGATATATTAGCACATGATCTACCCTTTAGATTGTAAGTCTGCAAGCTTTCAATCTTGATTGGTGCTTTAGGGAAAGCACTATTTACTTTTAATTTAAGCGCAAAGACAGGGACTTCCAATCTTTTGCAATGCTTTAAACTGTTGTTGACTAGTACTCAACCCCTGTATAGCTCTATGGAATATGTTGGCACTTTACAAATAAAGGATGATAATAATAATAATAATAATAATAATAATAATAACTATTATCATAAATGTATTATATTCTATTAGATCACATAAATGTATTTGGTTTAGCAGGATCTCTTTTCAACTGGGTTCCCAGAAGTTTTGGTCAGGCGAGAGATTGCTCTTAGGTAGACCAATGGTGAAACAGAAATGTCCTCCTATACCTTAATATGTTTCTGGTACTGTGGACGAAGAAGCATAAGGTGCTCAAAACATGGAATCCTTATTATTTGTGATATTATTTAAGAATGTTTAGCTTCTATTCAACAGAAAAACAACAAAATAGGCGCTTCTCTATCTTAATCGTCATTTCTTAAATCTGTAGTTTGTCAATGGTCATTATTTGAAAGCAAACAGGTACCCTGTTATAGAAAAAAAGAAAAGATATGATCGATATCTATAATATCCTTGGTGCTTAACACCACTATGGTCTGAAAAAAAAAAACTTTAATGGGATATATTATATCCGGAAATAACGCCGCTCAATAGATATAAAATTAGTGCACTATATAGAGTTAATCAATTAATATAAGCATGGATCAATATTGCCACAAATATAAAGATCTAATCATGGAAGATACTCTAAATATAGGGTTAAATGCCATAAGTATGGATCAATATTGCCACAGAGGGGTATCTTCCATGATTAGATCTTTATATTTGTGGCAATATTGATCCATACTTATATTAATTGATTAACTCTATATAGTGCACTCATTTTATATCTTTTGAGCGGCGTTATTTCCGGATATAATATATCCCATTAAAGCTTTTTTCTTTTTTTCAGGTAACCTTACATTTTAAGATTCTCACTGCTGTCTGTTTTATCTATGTCTGTTCTACATTATTATGTTAAAATGTATTAAATTCAGCTCAGGTTTAGTTCTTTAAAAATGTGTTCTAAACGATAAAGGTCCTAAAAGAAGTTTTTTTTTCCTAGTAGTATATGTACAGTATTAACAGACCCTTTCGGTTTTGAAAAACATTATGTTTAGAACATCTGTCTGAAGAAATATTGTTTCTCCATTGATGATTCAAAAGCAAAGTGCAACAAGCAAAGCCATAAAGCAAAGTATCCCAAGCAAAACGGAGGACAATGAAAGGTAAGAGTCCTTGCTAACTTGACGTGTATTCAAGGGTTTTTTAATACGATCCCACTGGTTCATGATGGCGTCCCTGGCTCCAGTCCACTTTCCAGGTCCAGATAGACGGTATTGGTAAGGATTGCAAGGCCCGAAACACATTTTCAGAGCCAGAACTGGATCCAAGAAAAATAGTTTAAAAAAGTTTGGCTTAACTCCTATGTCAGATGCCAAACTATCTAGGTATTCGATGTAATCTGTTCGACGGACATTATCTTCAGCTGTTGCAAACCTTAATGAACAAGCAAAGGTACAATTAGATAAATGATTAGCATGTTAAATTTGTAGCAAAAGTTTGTTATTCTTCATTATAAAGTTTCTTATTTTATGTTGCTCTTAGTAAAGACTCAATGGAACATTTTGCAAAATTTTAACTTTGATATTATTACTCTTTATTTATAAAGTTAAATAGATATGTAAACTGGGTAGAATTACAAAGTGTACAGTACATATATAAATGTTTCTTCTTGAAGCTGCCACTTCAGAGGACTTGATTTTCAAGCTGACACTTCATTAGCTGTCTTTTTGTAATTTATATTGTGTGGACCACCTAGGTGGTATCTACCAATACCTGTCCGACAGCATACTGGCATTACATTGATCTAGACAGAGTAATGCTAGGGTGTTCAGCCATTATCCTGTTGGGTTCTCATATTATTATTATTATTACCATTATATTTTTCTGATTCATCTTTATTCCATTTGGACCATGACTGAGGAGCTTACTTTTTACTCTGTGGACTGTGAAATCCATAGAGTAGTGTGTCCTTTTGATTTGAGGACTTCCACCACCTCACTGTCCTCCAGTGGTCAACGCAGACCCTGCTGCCAGAATCCAGCTCTACACTTTGGATCATTGCATAGGGACTGATAAGCTACATAAACACCTCAGTTTGCTGAGGGTACCAAATGAGAGTGCAATTTTTATATGTTTTTGCAATTTTTCAATAAATATACTGAAATACACTACTGGGCCATGTGCGCATCACTACCCCATATCCCTATATTTATTGGTACATATTACATAGTTACATAGTTACATAGAATTAAAGTTGAAAAAAGACTTTCAGTCCATCAAGATCAACCCTTTAAGATCTCCTCTGATCTGCAATATGCAGATTAATTATTAATCAATTATTTAATTATTTATTTTTTATTTTATTTATTTTTTAAATTATTAATTAATCCAGAGGAAGGCAAACAGAAAAAAAAACCCAAGTGAAACCCAATTGTCTCAAAGAAAAAAAAAAATCATTCCTGACCCAAGATACTGGCGATCAGATTTCTCCCTGGATCAATACTTTCTCTCTAATTGTCCAGGATAACCCTGAAACCCCTATTTAATTAGAAATAATTCCTGTCCCCTTTTAAAGTTATCTATCGCATCTGCTCTCACCACTCCCTCTGGTAGAGAATTCCACAGATTAACCACCCTTACTGTGAAGAACCCTTTTTTTTTCTTTAAGGTGGAATCTTTTTACTTCTAACCTCAAGGGATGTCCTCTTGTCAGTTGAAAACCTCTTGACACAAAAAGCTCCCTTGCCACATCTTTAAACTGACCCTGGATGTATTTATATAAGGTAATCATATCTCCTCTTAGACGCCTTTTTTCTAGAGGAAATAAGTTTAATTTGGTTAGTCTTTCTCTATATCTTAGCCCCACCATTCCCCTTATTAGTTTTGTTGCCCTCCTCTGTACCTTTTCCAGCTTTAAAATGTCCTTTTTATGAAGTGGTGGCCAAAATTGTACTCCATATTCCAAATGAGGGCGTACTAAAGATTTGTATAGTGGCAGAATTATATTTGCTTCCCTTGCTTCTACACCCTTCTTAATACATGCTAATATTTTATTTGCCTTTGCAGCTGCGGCCTGGCTTTGAGCACAGTTACCTAGGTGGTTGTCCACAAGCACTCCCGAATCCCTTTCAATATCTGATACACCTAGATTGGCTCTATTAAGATTATAAATTGCATGGCTATTTTTCCTTCCCAGAGGCATAACTTCACATTAATTCGTATTAAATCTCATCTGCCATTTAGATGCCCATTCCTCTATTGTATGTAAATCCCTTTGGAGGGAAAGCACATCATTATCTGATTTAATTACCTTGCACAACTTCATGTAATCAGCAAAAATGGAGACAATACTTTCCAGTCCCACCTCTAAGTCATTAATAAATATGTTAAAAAGGAGAGGATCTAATACTGAACCCTGAGGAACCCCACTTACCACATTAGTCCAATCGGAGTATGTTCCATTTACAAAAAACCTTTGCTTCCTGTCTTTTAGCCAGCTCTCAGTCCAAGAGCAAATATTTACTGCAATTCCTGTATCTCTTAGTTTGCACAATAGTCTCCCATGTGGCACAAAATCCAAAAAGACTACATCAACTGAGTTGCTTTGATCCAGGTTCCTACTAACCTCCTCATAGAAACTAATTAGATTTGTTTGACATGACCTATCCCTAATAAATCCATGTTGACTCCTACTTATAATCCTGTACAAATAGACATATTCTTATATATTATCCCTTATTAATCCTTCTAAAACCTTCCCCACTACAGAAGTGAGGCTCACTGGTCTATAATTCCCCAGATTTGCTCTTGCTCTCTTTTTAAATATTGGTATCACATCTGCTTTTCTCAAGTCATATGGTAGAGACCCTGTGTTGAGTGAATCTTGAAAAATGTAATATAGTGTTTTGGCTATAACAGAACCCAGTACCCTTAGTACCCTTGGATGTATTCCATCAGGACCAGGGGCTTTATTAACATTTATTTTTTCCAACCTCTTTTGAATTACTTCCTGTGTTAACCGATTATTTGGCAAAGGTAGTGTAGCCCCATTATGTTGCAGTGTCCCAACCACTGGTACCTCCCTTGTGTATACCGAAGAAAATAACTTATTTAGCTCATCTGCCTTTTCCTGGTCACTAATTTTTAGATGGCCTGTGTCACATTGTAATGTTCCTATAGCTTCCTTCCTCGCTTTCTTCCCATTAATATAATTAAAAAATATTTTAGGGTTAGTCTTACTCTCTTTTGCAATACATTTTTAATTTTCTGTTTTAGCCAGTCTTATAGTCCTAGCCCTTTTGCAAGCCTTGTTGATTTCCTTGTACTCCCGTAAAGCAGTCTCTGTCCCCCTTGTTTGTATAATTTAAATCCCTTTTTTTTACTCTGTATCTTGATCTTTAAATCATTGTTAAGCCACATTTGATGTGATTTACTTTTACTTTTATTCCCACATGGTATATGCCGATGTGCATGTTTGTTTAGTACGTTTAAATGTTGTCCATTTAGGTTCATTGTTTTTACCTATCACTTCTCTGTCCCAGTCTTTACTTTGTATTGCTGCCCTTAGACCGTTAAAATCTGCCCTTTTACAATTAAGAGTCTTTGTTGGCCCCTTACAATTTAGTTTTTTTAATTCAATCTCAAATGAGACTGTGTTGTGATCACTGTTTCCCAAAGGTTGCCCTATTTCAACATTTTATACTATATCAATATTATTTGTGAAACTAAATCTAAGATAGCTTCATTTCTAGTAGGATCTTGTATAACCTTGGCCAGATAATGATCCCTGAGTGTAATCAAGAACCTGCTCCCCTTAGCTGAACTGCTGTTCTCTTTTATCCAGTTTATTTCAGGGTAATTAAAATCTGCTATATTTTTTTTTTTTTTTTGCATACTCCTACTAATATTCTTTTGGAATTTGCTGCTCCGCTATTTAACTCTACCCACAAACATTCAGCTTTATCAGTAGGTCCACCATAAATATCTTCTCTGACTATAGGCTTAAATTCAGGCTTAACATACAGACAAATCCTTCCTCCTATTTTACCATTGCCTCTATCTTTCCTTAATAGGTTATAACCATCCAGATTAACAGTCCAGTCATGAGATTCACCCAACCACATTTCGTTAATGCCTATTAAATCCCATTTTTCAATAATTGCTAATAATTCTAACTCTCCCATTTTTCCTGGCAAGATTCTGGCGTTAGAAAGCATACACCTTATGTTATGAGTCTGTTGTTTTGAAGTGCCTGCCACTGTACTTGAGTTACTTGGTACTACCTCCCTATTGACTATACTACCCCTCCACCATCTCCTCCCTTATGAGTTGTTAAATCATACCTTATACCCTTTACACTTTCTACCCCATTACTTATATCTAGTCCCCCCCCCCCCCACCGACTAGTTTAAAAACTTCTCCAGCCTTTCTACCATCATATCCCCTAGCACAAAAGCGCCCTCATCATTAAGGTGCAATCCATCCCTGCTGTAGAGATTGTACCCAAGTGAGAAGTGAGCCCAGTGCTCTAAAACCCAAACCCATCCTTAGTGCCCCACATATTTAGCCATGCATTAACCTCCCTAAGCTCCTTCTGCCTCCCTGGGCTAGCATGTGGTACTGGTAGTATCTCAGAAAATACTAACTTGGAGGTCCTTGCCTTCAGCTTATTACCTACTTCTCTAAAATCATTCTTTAGGACTCTCCATCTTCCACTAACTTTGTCATTGGTACCAATATGTACCAAGACTGCCGGTTCATTTCCAGCCCCTTCCAATAATTTGTCTACCCGATCCACAACATGGCGAACCTGAGCACCCGGGAGACAGCAAACTGTTTGATTGCTGGGATCTGGGTGACAAATCAGCCTGTCTACCTTCCTATTAATAGAGTCCTCTGCCACCAAAACCTGTCTGTTGCTCGGCCTATTCTGCCCTCCCACTCCTCCAGTAGAACTGTTCTACCGGCTGTTAGAGGAACAGCTCTATCTGGCATTGCCATTCCTGAATGGACATCCCCAACAGTTTCACTCAATCTGGCAAATCTGTTGGTGTTTGCCAACTCAGAACTTGCCTGCCTCCTCCTGTTCCCCCTGATTCCCCTTCTAACTGTAACCCAGCTACCTCCCTGGACATCCTCACTAGCCCCAGCTTCAACCTCTATGCTAGGACCAGCTAAACTGTGCTCTGTGAACACCAACCCTCTTTCCAGTGGAGCAATATCTCTAAGTGCTGCAATCCTCCTCTCCAGTTCTCCAATTTGAGCTTCCAGAGAGGCAACATGCTCACACCTCTCACAGAGGTATGGACCCTGGATCATCTGTTCCAGTATTGCATACATATGACAGGATGTACACTGAGTGAGGTTGCCATGGGACTGACTCATAATTATTATTATTGTCTCCAAAAATAATTTAGTGGGAAAAATAAAGAATATAAAATAATATATTTGTATAAAGTTTTGTTAAAAAAAAATAAATATATATATATATATATATATATATATATATATATATATTTATATGAAAAGGTAGAAATTTACCAAGACTATTTAAGCGAAACTTTAGCTAAAAGAAGAGAATTAAGTTCTATCACTAAAGTGCTCAGAAGAGAAAAGGTATTATATAAATGGGGGTTCCCTGTTAAACTAATTATAACTAAAGGTAACCAAACTGAGGTGATCAAGTCCGTCGCAGAAGGTGTGCATTGCTTGGAAAAGTGGGGTTTCGAAATAGAAAAAGAAGACACGAGAAGGGATGGGAAAGGCCCCAACTTCGATAGAGGCGGTAAAACGGGAAAGTGAAGTACGTAGGTGAATAAAGAGAAAGGAAAAAAAAAATGGAAAAGAAAATGTATAAAATATACTACTTATCCGAGACAATTTTGGGAAATGTTTCAATATTTTTGTAGAGTCAATTAAAAGTTTTGGACGTGAAGGAAACACTTAATGTATAGTTGAGTGCTTCTAGGAGTAGGGTGAGGGGGCAATGGGCGCACTCCCAAGGTTCTGCCGGGGTCTTTTTTTTTCTCTCTCTTTTTTGAAGTTTTTTCTCCGCCCCGGAGGACCAGACATCTTAAAAGATGGCATTAAGTTTTTCTTGCCATCGGGAGGAAACGGTATGTGTGGTGTTTGTATGCTGTTGGAAGGGGAGGGGAAGTGAAGGCAATAAAAATTGTATGATAGGGAAGGAGGGGACTCGGAGGTTATCAAGTAAGTCACTTTGATGTTAAAAGTGATATCGCAAAATGCTAGAGGCTTAAATTCACCCGGCAAACGGCACTGTGCCTTCCGTCAATTTATAAAAGAAGAATTGGATGTTATTTGTCTACAAGAAACCCACTGGGTAAAGGGGAAAGAACCTAGAATAGGATATAAACAGTTTGAGTTGGGTTTCTCGTCTAGCTTCAGGAAAAAGGCTAGAGGGGTTGCTATTTTGTTTCATGATAAGAATGTGATTGTAACGGATCATGTAGAATATGATGAAGAAGGGAGATTTATCATTTGGTTAGGACAGGTAAATGGTCAGTCATTTACAATTGCAAATTTATATTCTCCGAATGCGAATCAAATAAGCTTTTTGAGTAAGTGTTTAAAAATTATTTCCAAACTAAAAGTGGGTAAGCTTATTATATGTGGGGATCTGAATATGGTCCTGGACATAAAAATTGATAGGAGCTTAAGGACGAGCGATTTGGCTCTGGAAAGATTGTCTAGAAGATTTAATGAGATATTGTTGAAATACAAACTATATGACTCTTGGAGGCTAAAAAATCCTGAGGTCCGGGACTATACTTATTATTCTCAGAGATATAGTATATACACAAGGATTGATTTCATACTGGTTGACATAGAGACATGGAGAGAAGTGGATGATGTGGAGGTAGGGGTTATATCATGGTCAGACCACGCCCTGGTAAAAATAGTACTGCAAGGTCGGGGGACTAGCAATGGAAAAAAAAGAGAAAATATTAACTCAGAAGTATTTTATACAATAGAAGAAAAAAAAGAAATTAAGGAAATAATTGAAGAGTTCTTTAGAGTTAACAGTGGCTCTATAACCTCAGATTTAAGTATTTGGAATGCGCACAAAGCGTATATGAGGTGTATTCTGAAAACAAGAATGATTAAGAAGAGGAGGGCCAGGGGGAAATCGCTGCATGATTTATATTTAGAACTCTACAAGTTATCATATGCCAACAAAAAAAGCCAGGATAACATGTTGACGGAACAGATCTATAAGATACAAGCACAGATAAATATGATCTTACAAAGTCAAATAGATAAGAAGTTAAAGGAGCTAAAAATAAAAAATTATCATCTAGGTAATAAAGCAAATAAATCACTAGTGGATCTTATTGGGAAAAAGCGAAGCAACAAAAGGATAGTGAAATTCCTTGATGCCAAAGGAATTATGAAAAAGGATCCTATTGAAATAGGTAGAATTGCGGCGGAGTATTATAGCGCCTTGTATAATCTGGAAAAGAAACCAGGGTGGGTTAAACCTGATAAAGGGCAAATACAGGATTTGTTTAAAAAGTTGAATCTAAAAAAAATTTCCGAGGAGCAAAAGGAACTACTAAATGGGAAGATTCTAGTGGAGGAAATCGAGAATTGTGTGTCCGGTTTAAATGTCCAAAAATCCCCAGGACCAGATGGGTTCACGATACTGTATTATAAACAATTCTTACCAGAATTGGGGGCTCATATGGTAAAAGCATTTAACAAAATTAAAGACGTAGGATGGGCTCCTAAGGAGACATTAGAAGCAGCAATAATTATGATACCGAAGGAGGGAAAAGATCTGGCAAATTGTGCTAACTACAGGCCCATCTCTTTACTCAACATCGATATCAAAATATATTCAAAGATACTAGCACAAAGATTAAATCCTCTTTTAGACCAGTTAATTGAGTCAGATCAAACAGGTTTTGTTAAAGGCCGACAAGGGACAGATAATCTGCGAAAGCTTATCGATATATTGGCACATGCTAAAGATAATAAAATCCCGTTGGTGGCAGTAGGGTTAGATGCGGAAAAAGCCTTTGATAGGCTCAACTGGGAGTTTATCAAGTGTACTTTAGAAGAAATTGGATTGGGCAAATTCGGGTCAAGTGCGATTATGGCGCTATACTCTAACCCTTCAGCCTTCATAAAAGGTACAGACTTTCAGTCGGAATCGTTTGAGATTAGCAATGGGACGAGACAAGGATGCCCGCTATCACCAATGATCTTCAATTTGTGTATAGAAGTGCTGGCTCAAATGATAAGGAAGAATGATAGGATAAGAGGAATCATATGTGGAGCTATAGAATCGAAGATCACTCTATTCGCAGGCGATGCAGTTGTAGTCTTATCAGAGCCACTAGAATCATTGGTGTATCTTATGAAGGAATTAAAAACCTTTGGTTGCCTATCATATTATAAAATTAATTCTTCCAAGTCAGAGGTTATCTGGCTAAATGTGAACTCAGAAACTAAAACCTTGTTACGAGAGAAATTCCCATTTAGATGGGAGCAGAATAAAATAGAACATTTGGGAATAGAGTTGACTCCGTGTGTTGCTTCCATGTTAAAGAATAACTTGGAAATAACTTTTGTTTCAGTGTGCAAACTACTCAAGTCATGGGAGAGGCTAAACCTAACCTGGTCAGGCAGAATAGTATATGTTAAGATGTTCATTTTACCAAAACTTACTTATGTTTTAAGAGCAATCCCTTTATTTATATCCAGAGGAAGTATTACTAAATTTCAGAAAGTGGTAGATCATTTTATATATAAAGGAAATAGGGTTAGAGTCAGTAAAGACCAAGTAAATAAAAAGTATATAGAAGGTGGATTAGGGGCAATCAACCTCTGGAAGTATGCAGAGGCTATAAAATTGTACCACTTTCTGAGATGGACAGAAGGAGTGGAAGGACCCAAGTTTGTCCAGTTAGAAGAAGCATTAAGCCCCAAAATAGTTCTGCAGCAAGCTCTATGGTATAAGAAATCGTCCAACTTTAAGACTCAGATAGAGTTCAGAATAGGGAAACAATGTTGGGCTAGTTGGCTCAAAATGAACTCAAAATTGAAGTTGCTCCCTTTTCCATCTCCATTAACACCACTGGAAGTAATTTATGATATTCACCCCGAAATAGATAAGGTAGAGTGGGGAAATGGGGTATTTACAAAATTAAGGATTTAATCAGAAATGAGGGCTTTATTAAATTTGAGGAACTGAGGAGAGTGAAAGAGGTCCCAATATCAATGTGGCTGCAATTTCTGACCCTTAAGAAGATATTAACAAAAGAAGGTTTTGATGTAAGATCAGTCAGGGATTTGACACCTCTCGAAAAATTCCTGTCCTTAAGAACAAGTAATAAGAGTTCAGTGTCGAAATGCTTAAAAATTTTAGACGAGTACAGAAGTTCTGGAAAATCTGTAGCCATGGAAAGCTGGGAAACTGATTTTAGAATTAAGAAAAATTTGGAGGACTGGGGAAAAGCATATCAGCTAACAAAAGATAACTTGATTTGTACAACTTACAGAGAAATCCACTTTAAAATTACACAAAAATGGTACATAGTTCCAGAGCTTCTGTCTAAAATAGATCCAAGCAAATATAGTGAGCTGTGTTGGAGAGGGTGCTCGGAAATAGGCACCCAAAGCCACATGTGGTGGAAATGTGTTAAGATCAAAGGGCTTTGGGAAAGCTGTGTCACCAAGTTGGTGGGTATGGGATGTAAGGAAGTTACCTTAAACCCAGAAGCTTTTCTATTACATATCTTTCCAAGGGAATGGTCTAGTGAAACAATTGGGATAGTGGTGCAGGTTCTCATGGCAATTAAATGGTGGATTGTACGGAGATGGAGAAGTGGGGAATTGCCTAAATGGAATGAGATTTGTAGTACTATGGAAAGGAATAAACAGTATGAAATGGAATATTTAAGTTTTGATTCCAAGTTAATATTATCATTGGTTAAGAAATGGGCAAGATGGGACAAAGAACTGTTTGCCGGGCCTTTCTGTTAATAGATATTTTTTGTTGTTGTTGTATTTGTTGCCTTTAGCGAAGTTACTTTAATTATATAATAGGTTTCGGATATTGCCTCCTTCTGTAAATAATGAGAATATTGCCAAGGGGTGGGTGGGGGGTTTGTAGGTGGGTGATTGTGTATGATTTAGATGTAAGTATTGTTTTACTGTATGTATTTTATTTTGGTTGTCTGTTTCTAAAAACAATAAAAAAAAAATTAAATATGTAAAAAAAAAAAAATATATATATATATGTATATATATTTATGTATATATATATATATATATATATATATATATATATATATATATATTATTCTTCCCCCTCTGCACTATAAATCTGCCCCCCCCTTTTTCTTTGAACTCCCTCCTTTTATTTAAACTGAATCCTAAACTTTGACTAGACTTGAACTTACACTAGAATTGTTCGCAAGCTCACAAGTTCGCCCCTTCTCCTGTTTATATTAACTTCTGCTTTCTCACTTGGGCACAATTAGTGCACTCTGCAATTTATAAGCCTTTACTTGCAAAGAAAAATCCACTTGCAAACTGCCACAAACAGCTCACAAACCTTTTATACTAGTTTAACAGCAAGCCACACCCCTCTATCCTGGGCACAATTAGTGCACTGTGCAATTTATCAGCCTTTACTTGCAAAGGAAAATCCACTTGCAAAGAGCCCCAAAACAGCTCACAAACCTTTTATACTAGTTTAACAGTCAAGCCACACCCATCTCACCTGGGCACAATTAGTGCACTCTGCAATTTATCACCCTTTACTTGCAATGGAAAATCCACTTGCAAATAGCCCCAAACAGCTCACAAACCTTTTATACTAGTTTAACACAGTCAAGCCACAACCCTCTCACATGGGCACAATTAGTGCACTCTGCAATTTATCAGCCTTTACTTGCAAAGGAAAATCCACTTGGAAAAAAAAAACAAAAACATATATAACACTTGTGATAAAAACACAATTAAACAATGAACTTAATGTTATGGAAAGAGAAAAAGTATATGGTCTCTATAGTTATTTTAAGTTTTTGTAGCTCACCATTTTTTTCTGAGATTCTCATCCCTGATCAGCTCATCTCTTCTTTCCTTGGCATTTGGCAGCTTGTGTAAACCTAAACATATTAAATACAAATTAACAAAACCTTATGTATCTAATAATACTATTCTGAAATATTGGTTTATTTTGTCAGACTTATTAAGGACAATATTTATTAGAAATGTTGCTATCGTACCATGTGTCCTAATTTCTGTAGATATAGTTATGAACACAGTATTTATCTAATTATTTGGATTTAATAGGCATTTGTTATTTTGTTTAAATATTTTTAGGAAAATTGGTTTAGCTAGTAGTGAGACTGGCTGCTGTGAAAAAAGCAATATCTAGCTTCTGCCAGTCCCTGGTACAATATTGGGTAATACTTAAGTCTGAAGTTTGGAAGATAGTTACTGTATGACATTATGGTATTGCCTGCATTAAAATGTCTCTGAATGAAAAACAATGGTAAAGTAATTTTAATTTCCTTTATTTCTTCTATGCATCACAGAACATGAGAGTTAGAAAGTCTATGCCTCGTTATGTAGGACAGAATACAACCAGGATAATTGAACCTCTCCCTCACTTATTCTGTCCTACCTCAGGCAGGTATGTTACACAGAGGTGTAAATCAGATGGAAAACATAGACATGATAAATATGGTGCATCCCTTCTAATGTTTCTAGGATTGGCAGTGAAAGTGTATCAAATTTAAGTTTGCCAAATATTTAACAAACCTTGTTGTAACAAACCTGATGACTTGCGCTGGTTGTAACTTTACATTTTACATTCTGCATTCTCAAAACTAGCATAGCTAACCAATATTCACTTTTGCTTCCTTTCTCCTCCCTGACTCTACTTATCTAATTGAAGATCTTGAGGAAAGTAGAGCTTTGCAGGAGGCACTGGAAGATCTGCAGGATGAGATGCTTGAGCGTTATGCATTTGCTGGACAAGGATGTGGTTAGAGTAGCAATGAAACAGGTATATGACAGGATTTTCTTAGGCCAGGCAAAGGGCAATTGGCCCTCTAATTTTTGAACACAGAAATGAGAGAAAATACCATCTAGATTGCCTGACATTTAATCTCTCAACTGTCTCTAAATATATATGGTTCTTGTGGTCCGTGAATACTTGAATTGAATGTCTACCTCCCTCCAATAGATTTCTCCATTATTCAAATACCAACTTAATGGTTGGCAATTCCATGTTGGCACACAAATAACACTGGATGGAGAAGTATTGAAGTGAAGGTGAAAATGCTCTTGAATACATCTAATGCTTAAGAGCCTGAGGATTCCTTCTCTTGGGGTTAGCTTCTTACTTTGTGAACTCTGTTATAGGTCCAATACCATTTATGAACACTGATAGCATTTTGAGAATCCAATGAATCTTTGGTTTCCTTTGAGATCAGTGGGAACTGGCCAGATCTTAACAGCTATAACCTTTGCTGGGTTCATGGAGAGCTTGTGGGCAGAGATTATGAATCCAAGGAAAGGTAAAGAAGTACAATCAAAGATACACTTCTCTAGCTTGGCGTAGAGACTATGGGACCTAAGACGTTGCAACACTTTCTGGCCATGGTGTCTATGGATGGCAAGATCCTGTGAAAAAAGAGGATAGCATCTAGTTATACAACCACATACTGATAGTGTATATCCCTGAAGATGTGGTTCACATACTTTTGGAACACAGCTGGAATATTACAGAGTCAGAATACCATCACTAAGTACTTGTTATGGTTTCCCAGGTGTTGAATGCTGTCTTGCATTCATCACCCTCCTTGATTCTGATGAGATTATAGGCCCTGCGGAGATCCACATCACTTTGGGTCATGCGGAGGCATTACTCCAGCTGACAATCAGGGGGATTTATCACTGAGGAAGCCGTATGAGAAAATAGAGAAATGCGTTTGTCCAACTTTTTGAATTATCTATAGATACACCATATAATTGATTTTACCTTTTTATTGCACCAACTGAGAGTTTAGGTCTTAAACTGTGATTATTATTATTATCATCTATTTGAACCTTTTGATTAATCACATATATAGTTGTGAGCATGCGAGTTGTTGCTAACGATTGCATGCTCGCGTACACAAGGGCTGCGGGCGAGGGCCTCAGTTGCTGGCATGGAGCGCCTTCGCCAGCAACTGCGACCCTCGCAAACTTTACGTCGCAACGCAAACACGACACACCAACTACAACCCTCGCAAACTTTACCTCGCAACGCAAAAAACATACGAGATACGTTAACATACATCACGACCTTGCAACACTCGGACGCAACTGGCGAACATTACAAAATTCAAAACACAATAAATACACACAGCACATACATAAAAAGCTTACCTACAGCAAGAGGGAGCATCCAGGACCTCAAAAAAACAACTTTCATTTAAACACCTTCATTTAAATCAAAATAAAAGAGTTTAGACACAAAAAAAATCGCCAAGCGAGAGAAAAAATGGCTGCCGAACAAAACGAAAACGAGGCTACAGCACTCTAAACACGCAAAACACCACAAGAAACATGCAAAACACCACAAAAGACCTACGGATATTCCGCTAAGATGCATACCACACATTACCTGCCATTTTACGCCAATGCGGAAGTACACGACTACACTAATGGTTTGGTCTCGCGCACGCACAGTATTACACTGCACACATTCAGCACGCTTACACAGAAGCTCCACACCACTAATGCTGCAGCAACATCAAAACACATTGCAGCTCTTCAACACAATGCTTCAAAATAGGTGAAGTATATTCATTTATTAATGTATTACATATTTCATTATTACACACCAAACAGCATTATCTACCTTACAATTTCATTGCCATAATTTTTTGACGGGCAATTCGCTAGTACATATATATTTATGACATTTTCAGTGTCCTTGAATGTGCTTTTTGGCTGACACATAAAACTAATATAGTACATAAAAACACACATATTGTCAGTTATTGACAGAACCCACCTATGGTCTATTCATATACAAACATCCCACCCCTGAATCATTGAATACTGGGGTAAGACCGCACCTGAGATCGATATCATGGAGCAAGAGAGGGAACCATTACACAAGAATATCGAACCAGTGTGCATTGTTTTTGATACCTCATCTTTCTTTTAACGCAGGTGAGGGTCACATGTTTCATAAACAGCGGTGTTATGTATTCATTCAGATTGGAATAATCTGCAAAAGGAGATTCTTTGTGCTTTCTCTCCCCTCCCCCCTCTTCTATACTGTGGAGATCCAGCTTGGTAAATGTCCTTGATCCTCTCAAGCTATCTATCAGTTTTGAAATAAGAGGCAATTGGTATAATCCAGTACAGTGACCTTGTTCAGGCATCTATAATTTATACATTGCCTCAATCATCTATCCTTTTCCCAACAAAGAAAAAACAGCTCCTGCAGGAGAGGTAGATTTCAAGATGGACACTGGTCTGAGATTATCCTTGATATGGTCAGACATAAGGGTAGAGGGTATATTCTACCTCCAGGAAGGATGGTTCCAGGGAGGAGGTCAATCGGGCAATGAGCTGGTAACATTTCTACCTTAACTTTAGAAAAGACATCCAAATAATCAGAGTAAGCAGCAGGTACATTAGAGTGACTTGGATTTATGACTACTGAGGTGCTATCAGATTTAGATGCCAGAGTGGCCTCCTCAGAATGTCTAATGTTCCTCTTAATTTTTCTATAATTTCTAGAGGATTCAGAAACACAATTATTGTGGCTAGATGCTACTAAGGTTGTTTTGTTATTGATTATCTAGTGCTTAACAGGGAGAACAGTAAAGCATATGTTGTGACAGAAATCACTCAAGGACATCTAGGCCATGGACTATGAAATCTTGGGATCATGATATTAGAGTCATGGTATTTCTAGAACAAGGTCTGTGGTGGACAGATCAAGTAAGTCCAGCTTTTGGGTTGCAGAGTGTAAGGGGCCTATAATCATGATGACATTACATGAGAAATCTTATTACCCAATTGAGCACCATAAATTGCATTGGTGATTAGTGGTATTTTCTTGACTTGAGTGGGAGTCAATGAATCTCAGTATTTCTGTCTCTAATCATTGCCTCACATGATGAGGAGCAGTAGTTTGCTCCTTTTGGACTTCCAAACCCTGAAGTTTCAGACTTACATGGGACATGATGTTACTTCTTCACTGTCTCTCAGTCTTCCTGTATCTATTTACATAGCTTGGTTTCAAAAGAAGCAAAGAGGATGCCATGCTTAGCTGTTTGGAGTGTCAACTAATCCAGTGAGTGAGATACCAGAGTCGCTGTAGTTGTAACAATTTAAGATCCACGTTGAGTATTTATGTTTCTTGTACCCTTTGTCTTTGTATCACTGTTGACAGTTGGTGTGTCAAGCACCCAAGCTAAGAGCCTTGGTACAACAATACCATTGTTACTTCGTGGGCTTGTTGCAATGTGAGAGGTGACCAGAGTAATTCAGCGGATGTTTGGAGGTGAAGTTTGATCTCAGAGGTCCAGGGGTTCCAAATTTGACTGTAGGTACTTAACTTGGCAATGACACTAAACTTGGCGATGGTACAGAAATTGGGGATGGCAAATCCGTGTCCCTTAGCATGCTCGACAGCAGACACATTCTGTGTCCCTTGGTGAAGCCTGGTCTCAGACACATACTTTCTGTGTCCCTTGGTAAAGCTTGGACTCAGTCAGACACTTTTGGTGTCACTTGGCAAGGCTTGGTCACAGACAGTCATTTTCTGTTCCCTTGTTAAGGCTTGGTCACAGACAGACACTTTATGTGTCCCTTGGTGAGGCTTGATCGCCGACAGGCACTTTTGTTGTCCTTTGACCAGGCTTGGTACACGGGAGCTGCAAAGATGTAGAAGCAGTCTACATCTAAGTAAGCACTCCAAAATCAGACAGTATGCAATGGACTCAAACATTATTTACAGGTCCTGGAACTCACTGACTTACTCAGCCCTGTAGCTGATAAAGCGCAAACTCCAGGAAGTGAGGCCTACAACAAGCAGCAGAAGTAGGCCTGCCAGAGAAGGACTTGGGAGCAGCTCACTGCGTGCAGATGCAGGTAAACACCACCTAGACCTACCCAGCGGCCTGATCAGCATGGGAGTCAGGCCAGGCACAAGCTTCACAAGCCCAGGTTCCGGATTCCTCCATTGCCAACCACACAGTTGACTAGACCAGGTACTCCTCATGACAGTAGGATTGCTTTTTCTTGCTCTGTCCTGACAAGTCCCAGGAAAAAGAGGGTCAGTGAGTCTTGTGGATGCCTGAACTGCAATGTTTTGTGCTTTTGTTCCTATTTGTTTTAATGTAAGTTGGATAAGAAAATAGGTCTCCAAATAGTCTTTGTTTTATACTTCTTTTTAACACAGTGGTAAGATAAAGGCAAATCAACAACATTGTTGTTTTCTATTAATCCTCTTTAGGAGTGCATTTTTTTCAGGGCCCAATCATATTTGAATCTTATGTTATTTAATATGTTCTATGTAAAAGTGTTTTTTCAGATCCTCTATCATATTTAAACCTTGAGCCACAATCAATTGAGAGATTTTGAGATCCGGTAGCCCCATAAGTGAGGTTGCAAGCTATTCAATTATCATCTTTTGCATGCTCAGATCGTCTTCCGAGTTACGAACTTGAAAAATGGAGATGGTTTAACTCCTAGCTTACAGCCTACAGAAGCCTTTGATCTGTCACTTTCGCAAGACTAAAATCGCTATTCAATTGCTCAATTTCCCTTAAGCCCGCAAATGTATTTAGACCCGTAAAAGGCAAATGAAGGAGAAAATCCTACATGTGCTAAAGAGGACCCGCAAGGGGATTAAACACCTATTCCTAGCACTGTAAATGCAAATAAAAAATCACTACTGCACTGTAAATAACGGGGAAAGCGATGATAGACATTAGAATTAATTGCACAACAGTCTCAAGCCCGTAAATTGTCAGGAAATAAAATTAATTGTATGTGTCATTTTGGGGTTAAATCGATCTCAGGTATCAATGAGTTAATACATATCAGGCCACCCATATGGACTAGAACAGTATTGGCATTCATTTTCATAACTTTTTGTTTTACAAGTTTTGCAAGTCTGATCTCATATCGGACCCCTGAACCTAATTGATTGACATGTAACCTCCATGTTTTACTGCCGTAATAATGATAGTCTCATTTTCTATTGGCCTATTCGAAATGGGCAGTTATGGGCTTTCTGAATTGATCAGGTTCCCGCCCAGAACTGCTCTGAACCAGTGCAAGGTTAACGGTTTTGGCTTGGGGCCCGTAACTTGTGGCCTTGAGCAATTGAATAGCATTGCAATCTGAGATGAACGGGAGCCCGCAACTCACTCGCAGACATTCATCTGTCTGCGATTGAGGTGCGGGCTTGGAATTGAATATGGCCCCTTGTGTCTAATTCTATAACATTTTTACATGTAGAAGAGAAAAATGTGGTTGACTGAAACAGCAATGTAATGTTTTTCAAATATTTAAAGGTATAGGGAAGTTTCCCTGTGTGTAACTCTCTCGAATGTAACACATACAGCTTAAATCAGACACACACATTCCATTGATTCATTCTATATATACACAATTTTATTTTGTATTATTTTGTAATTGCTTTCCACACCCTTAATGCTGCTTACATAGGCACTTGGTACTAGCCAGTAGAAACACTACATTCAGGTATTTTTTTTAACCCTATACTAAGCTTCAACCCAACAGCATCACAGTGAAGAAATCCACAGAGCAATGTCTGAGCTGCTCCTTGTTTCCTTGTGCAGGGGAAATCGAGACTACACATCCCATGATGCTTTGATGCACAAGCTGGCTTCCTGAAACAATGTTATAGCTGTCTGTGATTGACCAGAATGAATTATGAATTTTATGCTAATTGTAGCAGGGAGTTTCAGGGGTGCTACCCCTCAAAATCAACTGCTAGCAACCTGAAGAGATTTAGCAAAATTTAGTGTATGTTTTTCATTAAAACAATATATGTTTACATACATTACTAATTCTCCTCTATCAGATGCCTTCCTAATCCAGGAATCTTAAATATGCCTTTAAGACAGCTAAATAGCTTTTTAGAAAGTGATTTGACACACTATGTCATTAAATTGGCAAACTACCAATAGTTGTTCCAATATAACTATTTTACATTTTGCTGTGTACAACTTTACAATGCTGCCAACAAGAGAATACAATGTTCACATAATGTCCCAAAGGGAGTTTAGGAAGAGAGCTAAACCCTGAAGCAGTACTCACACCAGGAGGTGTGGAGTTAAACCTGAGGAGTAATCAGGTCCAGCTGGGAGCTGCTTTAAAAGGTCTACTGAGCAGTTGGATCAGGAAAGAGAAAAAGAGAAAAAGAAAAAGAGAAAGAGAAAGAGAAAGAGAAAGAGAAACAGAGCGAGAGACAGAGACAGAGACAGACAGACAGAGATAGAGACCCATAGACCATTGGAGCAGACAAGCATTCAGGCCTGTATATTGGAAGACTTTATTTTGTGTTAGTTCTGTCAGTGAGGGAACTACAGCTAATGTTTAGTCAGCGCTTCAGAAAACCTAAGCTTTTTATTTTCTGTTTGTTTTCTGTTGTATGCTGGCAAGTCTTCAGTAAAAGTCTGGTGAAATATATATATATATTTTGCAAACGCTATCCTTCGATTGGCTAACTGACAATCATTGCAACAACTATTGGCAGTTTGCCAATTTAAGGATACAATGTGTCAAAGCTATATAGCTGTTTTAAATATTGTGAAAAAACATATTTATTCAGTAATGTGTTCTGAATGGTTGCTCAGTGTAGCTCTTAATAGCGCACAAATAATTATATCTGAGTCATAATAGTGTAACAAATACTCCATAAAAAGACACCGTGTTACATAGCTCAAAAATATGTTTTGTTTACACTTTGTAGGTGTGTTACAGCATGGATATATTTAGTTTATACAGTATAAATGTGCCATGGTGTTAAAACACTTTATGAGTTCCAATTTTGTACTTTAAATAAACAAATACTGTGACAATACACATTAAAATGAACAATATTTACAATTACTAAGTACTGAAAATATTGTTTGTTTAGTCATTGAGTCGAGTCCTTCTCCCTGTGACCCTGTGGACTGCAGCATGCCAGGCACCTATTGTGTCAAGTTCTTGTTTCAAATTCATAAGGTTTTCATGGCATAGTTATTGGAGTGGGTTGTCAGGTAATCCTCCAGTGGACCGCAATTTGTCTGACCTCTTTGCTATGACCTGCCCATCTTGGGTGTCATGGTATAGCCAGCTTGTGCAGCAAAGCATCATGGTATGTGTAGTCTTGTTTTCCCCAGCAAAAGGAATCAAGGAGCAGCTCAGACATTGCTCTGTGGATTTTTGCACTGTGCTGCTTTTAGCTTGAAAGTCGATATAGGGTTAAAAAATATATATGAATGTAGTGCTTCTGCGTGGTATAGCTCACAGCTTCATTGAGGTGCACAAGTCACTTCACCATGACAATCCAGAAGGGGATTGTTAATATAGACATGTATAAATTCCAATTATATATCAGCAACTAGTATATATACATCTGTCTGCGATTGAGGTGCGGGCTTGGAATTGAATATGGCCTCTTGTGTCTAATTCTATAACATTTTTACATGTAGAAGTGAAAAATGTGGTCGACTGAAACAGCAATTTAATGTTTTTCAAATATTTAAAGGTATAGGGAAGTTTCCATGTGTGTAACTTTCTCGAATGTAACACATACAGCTTAAATCAGACACACACATTCCATTGATTCATTCTATATATACACAATTTTATTTTGTATTATTTTTTTATTGCTTTTCACACCCTTAATGCTGCTTACATAGGCATTTGGTACTAGCCAGTAGAAACACTACATTCAGGTATTTTTTTAACCCTATACTAAGCTTCAACCCAACAGCATCACAGTGAAGAAATCCACAGAGCAATGTCTGAGCTGCTCCTTGTTTCCTTGTGCAGCGGAAATCGAGACTACACATCCCATGATGCTTTGATGCACAAGCTGGCTTCCTGAAACAATGTTATAGCTGTCTGTGATTGACCAGAATGAATTATGAATTTTATGCTAATTGTAGCAGGGAGTTTCAGGGGTGCTAACCCTAAAAATCAACTGCTAGCAACCTCAAGAGATTTAGCAAAATTTAGGGTATGTTGAGGTGCACAAGTCACTTCGCCATGACAATCCAGAAGGGGATTGTTAATATAGACATGTATAAATTCCAATTATATATCAGCAACTAGTATGAACCTGGTATTCAACCAAGAGAATCCCACATCTAAACAAATGTTTTTTTCTTTTTTAAATATTCTGCATTTTTTTATTTGGATTATTTTCACCTAACTAATAAAGATTGTTATTACGTACCCTTACCTTATTAAAGGTCAAAAGAGTATTCTCATTGGACATGCAAGGCATGAATCTAACATGTCTGAACTCATTCAGACAGTATATCAGTAGTGATATCCAGGAGGGTAAGAACTTAATCAAAGATATGTTCAATCATCTTGTAAACAATTGGAGAAAACCAAGATCTTATTGCATCATACCACAGTGCCAAGTATGAGATTCTTTTGTACATTCAACATCTAGTGAAATACCCCCCCCTCCTAGCATGTGTAGTTATTCTGTCTATAACGTCTTTAAGTTTACATAAACAGACTTGATGACTATGTTACTGTGAAAGACCGAAATTGGAGAATGTCAACGTTCACCAGTGAATGTCAACATTCACCTAGCCGCTTGGTGTATGTCCGAAATATTTGCTAAATACCCTTATTTCTCACTTACACCGGTAAATGTCGACTAATGGTGAATGTTGAACATGTCGGAGATTTAAATGTGATTCAAATCTTATTTATTGCAACAACTTAAACTATTATGACACGTTGAATTGCACAAGAGTCCTTTGCTTTTACAACTGCATTTATTTGTGGAACACTTCCTATTGCAATGACAGCGTGTATAGCCTTGCCCCCCACTTCTCGAATTAGCTGCAGCTGCTTCTCTCAGCGAGATTTCTTGAAAAGAAATCTCATCTATGGAAAGTAACTTTTCTTTACAAATTACGAACTGATTACGTGTGTAAAGCTGCTTGAGGGTCCCATTTTTATTCGCCAGTTTATAGAAGTCGGAGTCTTCTATTCCAACAACAACCGCTAACACATTTCGGCTATCTGTACGACCACAGTCGACATCAGGGACTTGTATTCGTACAGTATCACCAATTTGAGCACGAGGAAATTGTTTTAGTGAGGTTAGTAACATTTTTGTTGCTTGCAGCAGAAGATTCTCTTTCGCGGCCGCTCTTTTTATAGAAAATAACTCGTGTTTTTCAGTCAGAACTTGATGTGAAGACGTCGGAGATTGCAGGTCCTCTTCAATGTTTTTTTCAGAAGTATTAACAGTTTCTTCGGTTTCAAAAGTATTGGCAATTTCTTCGAGTTGTTCTTCGGTTTCAATATTTGCGATTTGTTCGCTAAGCAAAAAAGACGATGCTATGCCTCTTTTTGCTTTAACGCCAAACATGGCTTTAAAAGGACTTTGGAGTATTCCTTTGTGGTATGTAGTGTTCTTGGCAAATTGAACAAAGGGTAAACCATCTGACCATTTATTTGTTTTGTTATTGTTCATCAATGCAGTTAGCATATTCTTTATATCCTGATTGGCCCTTTCAACTGAGCCTTGTGTTTGACTGTGACGAGGCTTTCCATGAACTATCTTAACATCTTTCCACATAGCGCATATTTCGGATATGACTTGATTACTGAATTCTATAACCATTATCTGATTGCAATATTGCTGGTGCACCAAATGTTAAAAATATTGAAAGAACGTGATACGCTACTTCTTCAGCTCTTTTAGTTTTCAAAGGTCATAGCTGGACAAACTTAGTTAAATGATCTTGATACACCATTATGAACTGATATTCGCCATCTCTGTTGGACTGAAGATCTATCAGATCAACTTGACATCTTGAGTTTAACTCAGAACTGACAATTGGTTTCACAACAATACCTTTCTTAGGTACACTGTGTTTCATTTGACACTGTTTGCATAAATTTAAATACAACATTACAACTTCATATGAAATATTTTTGTATTTAACTCGCAACTCTTTAAGCATACGTGTTCTTCCTCTGTGGTCTATTCTGCTGTGAGTTTCATATAGTATACTGAACAATTCTTCATTGGTAACATAATACTGTAAATTCGTTTGCCCTGGTTTTAATGGTAAAATTAACTTCTCTTCATCATTAATTTTTAAAACGACAAAACGTTTTAATCGTCTGTAATGCAAAGGTGTGTTGCACTTCGTTTTAGCAGAAACCACTTCAGAAAGTATTTTAGAGTACTTTTCTGAAGAAAAATAAAAACAATTGTCTTCTCGTTTACCCGCAATTAATGCATTTAACTTTTCAAGAAAAAGATCACGATTTACCGCAGTATCCATTTAGTATAAATTACGTTGCTCTCTCAGCAGAACAAAGGATTTGGCGGGAGAGAGCCGGTCGCCTCTTTGTCGGCTCCTCTCTTTTGGACTTCCACCAGAGCATATCTGTGATTGTCGATATACACCGGTGAGGGTCCGAATGTACAAGAATGTAATGAAATATTCGATCTTTCAACAACGTATTTGGTATGTGTCGACATTCACCGGTCAATGTCGACATTCTCCAATTTCGGTCTTTCACAGTAACAACTACACATGTTGGTGGTGATAGACTTTTACAAACAAGAAGAGAGATGTTCTGCATACATAAGATACTCTTTGGACTTAGCAGCATTCATGGTTTATAGTATCTCCACTTTCTTAAGCATGGTTTAGAAACTGGGATAGCATATCTTTTGGGTTTCAAAATTTATACACTATTTTTTATTCATATACATTTTATTGTTTTGTTTTTTTTAAATGAGGAGTTTTATGTTTTCACTGTGTATTCTTTATTTTTAAGATATTGATTAATATTTTGCTTGTGCTTAAATTTCAAATTTGTGTGAATTTAATAAATGTCAAGGAACAATATTACAATATACTGTATATGAAAGGTAATCTAATTTACAATTATTGTTTAAGACTATTTCAGTATTTTTGGGGATTCAAGTTTGAACCTTTAGATTATATACTTATCTGCCATTCTTGAGAATGTTTTAGTCACATGTGTTTGTGATAGGATTTTAGAAGCACATTGAGACCTATATTTATTTTTAGTTCTATACATTTATTTATTCTTTCATGGTCTGTATTATGTTTGTGATATAAGATTGATAATTTACAAACAACTACTTAATTTTCACACAGGCACATTATTTTTGTTAGCTTTCATGAGTTTATAAAAGTATTTAATTATCACCGATTTATAAAACAAAATTAGACATCAATTTTTGAAAAAGACTGCTGTGAAGGTTGAAACTTGTTGACCATGCTGATGGTACATAGCCGACATACCTGGGCTCCTGTAAGTCTTAGCTACATATTGTGGTATACATCTGACCTACCCATTCCAGGCTAGGTGTTGCTGTATTCAAAAATCAAATATATATCTATGTGTCTGGGGAACTGTCACTCATGTGCATAATGTGTGCATTAAGCTGTTTTATTGGGTTTTAAATGTAAGAGCACACATGTTTTTTATACTGTGGCAATCTACTTTCTTCAGGCTTGATAAGGCTGTTATGGCCAAACCTACCCAGCAGATCTTTCAGGTTATTTTGATCTCTTTACCAAGGCAGCTGCTGTCTCTAAAATCCCCTTTGCATTAATACAACATTTAAAAATATCAACACAGATCAGCATTTAAAAAAGAATCCGGAACTGCTTTATTGCTGTTGAAATTCATAGCAGGTTCAATAGATAACAGTCTGTGAGTCTTCTGTTTTGTATAAATTGCTAATACAGTCATTAATTATGTTTCAAATGCAAGGTATCATAACATCCATTTCACAAGTTGTACAGGACCACAGCAGCTATTATCTTCACAAAGGATTCTGACATATATCTATATATATATCTTATTATATATATATATATATATATATATATATATATATATATGTATATATATATATATATATATATATATATATATATATAATTTTAGTTAGACCGTGATAGATGTTACTTCTTTTCCAGTCAGGAGGATACACCTTTTTTTATGTATCAACCATCAGAGCAAAACTTTATTCACTAACATCATCACATTCTAAATCAGTTAACTCTTCATGAACCGAACATGCAACATACAGAATCTAACATCATAGGTCAAACACACATATAGCCACATTAAATTTGAAGCCCGTAAGTGCAACATGAGAGCCACAACGGCTGCAGGCTTGAAATTCTGCTTAATTACAGAGCTATTAAATTAAAAAAGGTTGCATGTTATGGGCCAGAGATGCAAACCCGTAAACCATTTTTCTCCCGTTGGAAGTGCGGCTGTGAACATGATCAATTAGTCAAACCCATAGTTACAGGTTTAGATAGAGCCAATGAAAAAAGGGATCATTATCATTATGTCACTGAAAAATGGAGGTTAGATTTCAATCTCTTACTGATTTCAATTACGAGTTTTGATCGCACCCGCATTACAGATATAATGCAATATTAATAAAGCCATAAATTTGATATTCTAGTCCATGCGAGTTCCATTAAATGTATTAACACATTGATTCGCGGGATCGATATAACATGGAAATGAAACTGAAAATAAAGTATTTTATATTGCAAATTTGCGAGCTTGAGAATGTTGTGGTATTGATTTTAATACCTAACATCACTTTCCCTTTTATTATATGCACAGTAGTGTGTGTATATTTGCATTTACAGTGCTACGGATTGGACTTTAACCCCCTAGCGGGTCCTCTCTAGCACTCATAGGCTTTTTGGCTCCATTTGAGGGTTACGGGTTTGAACGCCAGTGAATTTGTTGCAATTTAATAGCGTGATTGGAACATAACAGTTACAGGCTTGAAAGAACAAAGGATTTGAGGGAGCGCAAGTCAAATTGTCACGTCCTGTAGCCTTTTCTCGCCCTTACCCCGCAAGTCGTTGGTGGGTTGCCTTACAGGGCCAATTTAATAGCCGTAAGTTTTGAGGCTACGTTATGCACTACAGTTTTCAATGTTGAGGGAATTTAATATGGCTAATAGAGAAGCAACACAACACACAGGACTCAACATATGTAGGGCAATTAACATAACATAACATATTAAATAGCTATAAAACATGCTGTAAAACTACTGAGCCTAGTCCCACAACCACAAGAGGGAATACCAGTGCCATGCTATTTTGCCCAGAATATGTGGTTTCCTCAATTCAGTTTAAAAAAATAATGGTACCGAGAACACTGAGCAGTCATTTCTGCAGAGGTTCTGCCAATGTCACTGGGCCTCATTAATCCACTTAGCAGATTCACTCTCCAACTGTCATTTACACATTTCTATTTAACTTGTTTTTTTCCCCCTCTAGACCTAAAGCTTCAAACACCACAACCTCTCCTCTACCTCTGAAATCAAATAACACACCTACTTACCTATGATTGTGTTCATTTATAGTGCAGGTTTAGCACTATCACTTTAATTTTTCACATTTGATACACACACAACCTTAATCACTAATTAACCCTCTACTCTATATTCAGTTACTTGCCAAGTCCTTTTTCCTTCCTTTTAATTACTTCACATTTTTTATTATCCCTTTAGATTGCACGTTTGTGAGTTTTCAAACTTGTATGGTGTTTTGAGAAAAACACCATGGCCCCTATTCAATTGTCCGAATTGTAGTTACAAGAACCCGTAATGGAGCCCGTAAAAGTTTCTGATATTTAATTGGCTACTTTTAACTACTCGCAATCTATTTGTGAGTTACACTGTGATTGTCAAAAACGTAACTACATCCTATCTCCTCCTTTGATGTTTCAAGCTTGCAATTGTTACCAGTGCTAAAGACGCAAAATCCATATTCAATTGCAACAATTCAACAAGCCTGCAATTGCCTTCAAACCCATAAATGGCAAATTTACCAAACATTTCTATGAGTACTAGATAGGGCTTGCAAGTGGGTTAAACAAATGTTCGTAACACTGTAAAAACAAATATAAACACACTACTGTACTTTAAAATTCTGGGAAAGCAATTAAATACATTATAATTAATTGCATAACAGTCTCAAGCTCACAAGATTGCCATATAAAAAATGTTTTTTACATTTTATTTTCTAGTCCATGATCCCGCATGGACTAGAAAAGTTGCTTTAATGATTTTTTTTATTTCTACATTTCTGGATTGCGAGTCTGATTGCAAATTGAACTTCTAAACACTAATTGATTGTAATTTAAACTCCATGTTTTACTTACGTCATGCTGACGGTCTCATTTACTATTGGCTCTATCTAAATTGTAACTTATGGGCTTGCTTAATTGATCATGATCATGCCCTGAAATGCTGCTTATGGGTTCATGGTATACGGTTTTAGCCTTTGGCAGAGTAATTGCGAGCTTGAACAATTAAATACAGCGTAATTGTAACAACCCACAGACTTACACCCACATGCATTGTAATTACAGATTTGAAATTGAATGGAGGCCCATGTATGTAAGATTTGAAACGCAGACAGCACCCTCTACTGTTTGTCACATGTTTAATATTGTATGTTTTTTCTTTGTAATTAATAATACTAATGAGACAAGAGACAGACATCATATAAAATTAAAAATCAATATAAAATAAAGAGCTATATAGAATTATGAAAAAAATATTCTGGTTCATTATAAACTATTGCAATGTTTTTAATTTATCAATGCATGGGTAGAACCAGTACATAATTTCCTTACCCTTAAAAATTCTTGTGGCCCACCGACACTGAAGTTCAGAGGTAACCATGAGTGGTCCAATTGGAAGGATAAAGCCAATGACAGCAAGTGTAGGCTTCTCAAGGTCAACAGGGATGACCTTTTTGTATAAATAGCCCTTGCTTTTATCCATTTTCATCACAGATTCTTCTAGGAAGGGATAAGAGATGTCATATCCAGTTGCAAAAATTACAACATCAAGGTTCTCTACTGTAGTGCCGTCACTAAATTTTGCTGATGTTTCAGTAAATTCTGACACATGTGGCTTCATGACAACTGAACCACAAAGAATACGACTTGGAAGTTCCTCATTTACCAATGGTTCCTTCCACTCGATTCTATCAAGAAAGCAGATATAAAGTACATATAATTTTTGACAGCATATTTAAAGCAAGCACTTTTGCAAATTAATTGTATTATATTTAACTCTTAGAGGTATTTTTGTTTTGCATTATATAAATGTTTTAACTAAGTTAAAAAAAAAATTTTTTCCTTTCTCAATGCAAATTTCATATAAAATATACACTCACATACTTGTAAGAGACCCATAGTGTAACAGTTTTTGAAGTCCTTCCTTCCTGATTCTCTCCTCTACGCTGCTCTCTCGCACACATGTGAGCTGCAGCACTGCATTTTGTGAGCTAAGATCATTCCCAAAGTGGAGGGGGCTCACACTATCATGTTATTAAACAAACAGACAGTGACATGCTGTATGTTAGAAGATCCAAAAGCACATCCAGAATGTTCACATCTTCACAACTCCTTGTTTACATTCTATACCTACATATACAGTATGCGTTATTATAAATAATTACATATATGACTTTGATTTAAAATACAGTCAGTTTAGTGTTTTTGCAGCTTCTAACACACAACATATATGAGATTGGTAGTATGAATTCCTTATCCTTTGGTAGTGTCCTTAGCTCACAAAGTGTAGTCCTGCAGGTTACAGGTGTGCAAGAAGGCAACCTACAGATAGGAGATAGGAGAAGGTTCCAGAAGTTGAGTAACGGTTACTCTATGGGTCTCTTACAAAGTGATTTTAGTGAAAAAATTGTGGAGGTTTAGTGAAGTAAATTGTGTAGGTTAACTGAATTCTATAAAGCTAGTTATACAGTATCATTTTATATAAAACATTGTAGAGCACAACTATGTTTTTTTAAATTATAGTAATGATCTACAATTGACCTATTTACTAATCGCACATAGCACCATACACCCTTTTTTTGTGGACTTATTGTCCTTGTGCTTTTTTTCGGTGGTCATTGAGTGCTATTATAGTGGGATTTCCTTTTGTTCTATATGACCTTAATGTATTTTATAAATATGTTGAAATAAAAGTTATATTTTAATCAATAGGTTCAGATATTTGTATTTAAGTAATTTATTAGGGGTTTGGTATCTCTCTTTATCTCCTGCCCTCTATAATATAAAACATATAATACTTCCACTTCCTATGCTTTCTTTGGGAGCTATTTATCAAGTGGGTACAGAGTTTAACTCCAATTGTAGAAAAGATAGGAAATTAAGATAATTAACTTCACTTTTTTATTCTCACTTTTATCCCTGCTTGCCAAATATACACCTTTTTTATTTGTCCTGTACAACAATAAATATACTATATTATTTGTCTTGTACAACAATAAATATACTACATTATCTCCGTCACCCTATGGATTGCAGCACGTCAGGCACTTTTTGTGTCTGGGTCTTCTAATCCAGAAGGTTTCCATGGCAAAAATACTGGAGTGGGTTGCCAGTTCCTTCTTCAGGAGACAACAATTTGTTTGACCTCTCTGCTATGATCTGCCCATCTTGGGTGACCCTACATAGTATAGCTCAGCTTCATTGAAGTGCACAAGCCCCTTCACCACCCCAAAGTAGTGATCCAGAAGAGGTGACATTACTTGGAACATCAAAATTCAACTTTTTTATTTGCATAAAAAATTATTGATATGTCATTATATTTTATTTAGTGTTTTATTTTACAATTGGATACAGCATTAGAGCCTTTGTCATTTTTCTCTCTATATTTTTTCTGTACTGGTGCCAAAAATTATGTACATCTAAACTGATTAGCAGTACCACAACAAAATAAAATTCAAAGCAATAATTAACCTTGTGCTTACTTCCTCAAAGCAGTAATTATCATGAACATTTTTTTAAATTACATATTACAAGAAACTTACTTTAATAATAACACATCATTATCTGATATACTTTGTTCATTGGAATTTACCCTTCAGGCTGTATGCCATAGATTTCATGATTGAATTGGCTGTTCATAAACCTCTTAAGGAGCCATCGTGCCATGACAGGTGGTAGTGAATTTCTAAACCAGTTATTGAATCTTCTGATGAAAATTACATCCCAAGGATATCCGCCTTCTCCAAGACGCCTCAACACCCAGACACCTTTTCTAGTGCTAAGGTATACCTGTCAGGTATATAAGTGATAGATTAGTATTAGCCAGTTTATATTTACATGATACTTAATGAAACCAAGAGATAGTCGTGAATGGTATGGGTAATAACTCTTGCAGATGAATGTGACATTTTAACACTCCAAGCAGGTTGCACATATTCAATCTTATTTTTAGATAAATATAACTAATAATAAAGTAATTTGTGTTAAAGCATGAATAATAATACAATGTTTTTTAGATTGCTACCAAAGGAAACAATAACTGACTAAGTCCTTACTGCACAGAACACTCCTCTAGCTGTATGTAACCATAGCCATTTGTTTAAAAAAACATCTCTACTGACTCATTGCAAAATCCTGCAGAGGTGGTCCATGAGCCAATGGTGTACAAGTAAATAAATGATTTGGGCTCCTCACTCTCTCCCCTTCTTTAGCATATATGGGGACGGAGCTATCCGTAGTGCGGGTAATGCAGTGCATCAGAGCTTTCATGTTTTTCTGTAGTGTAGGGCCCCCCACCCCGTCCCAACCTACCATGCCCCCATCCCAGGCCTCTTCCTGGGTCCCCTGGGATCCCCTATGCCCCCACCTTGTTGGAAAATGGTGCGTATCAGTTTAAAAAAAAACATTTTTTACTGAAACTCCAAAATGGGAAGGGGTCTTAGGGAAGGAAGCTACCTTGGGGAGGGGCATTGAATGATATGGTACTGAGTTCCGTGAGCAAAACTGATTTTAAAATTTTTATGCAGATCAGCATTTTTATCCTGTCCTCTTTGTAGACAGACTACATTCAGAGGCCAGCTCCATCTTCTGTAGGTGACCTGCCTTGCAATGTGTACCAAAATGATGATGTACAATGCCAGGATATTACTCATACAGCCTTGTGCCTGATCCACAGATCAGCTTTTTGATATTCAAATTGTTTTAGGCAGCTATGAACATAAAACTATTAATGATATTTCTTTACTGGATTTCAGTTCATAACCTACCATCATTGTTATAACTGTCAAATTATAACATTAAGGTTAATAACATATATCCCTTCCCATTAGATACATCTTGCAAAGATATCTATATATCAATGAACAGATTATACCATTTAACAATTGTGGGCTATATCTCTAAACATGTTAAATACCATATTAAATTAAACAAAACATCTTACCTCAATTTAACAGACATTGAGAGAAATTAAATCAATTGAAAAATCTACAGTTTCTCAAAGTTTTAGAAAATAAAATGTCTATATTATTACAGATAGTACATCTTTTTAGATGTTTGCCAATTTAAATTTTTTACTATGTAATATTGAAATTTCAGAAACAAATTATTTACTGCATATGGAACAATAAAGTGACACAGTAATTAGATTAGCAGGTTTAGAAGAAATATTTTAGGGTGCTAATGTGTCTTCAATGTATATAGAGATCCATTACTAAGCTGATATGTTAATATGTGAAATGAAATAGGGAGATATACACATGCAGTAATGGAAAATAATAGAAAATGATTGGGTGCCTAATATAGTTACAAATAATTCAATATCCTAAGACAATAATTTATACCAGTTTCAGTTTGTAACTAAAGGAAGATGATGGACAGATCCATGCTTGCAATACCTCCCTATTAAGCTCCTTTTTCCTGTTAAAACCTTTAATTTTTATACCAACTATAACATTTACAAGTGGTATTTACTTTGAGTAAGGTTAAACTAAGATTTGAGTTGTTAGTGGAAGTGTAATATACTTTATTATCACGTTAAAAACATTTTTTTAGCACTTTGATTGTCAATTAACTGTTTCTTGTTTCATACAAATTTGCATTGTGCTTTATTTAAAAAAACACAATTTTAACAAAGTTTGATCTTTTTGCTCCATCTTATACATGTCTATGAGTGTATCATCTTGATTCATTACTACAATACCATTTCTGTCTGAATGGATATTTGATCAACCCATCTTCAATTAGTCAAAATAAAGTGACCACTACATATGTGGGAGGATCAGCAACCTAAAAAAATAGGTGTTTTTTTCATATATACATTTTCATTTTTTTTACAGGGAAATAACAAAATGTTCATACTGTTCTTTAGTACTGACATATTCACATTGTTGATGAGTGGCCATTTAAACCCCATAAACTGAAAAATATAACCTCTATAGTAGAATATCTCTTAGTTTGTTTCTCTGATAAAATGTTGAATATTTCTTACTTAAACTAAATACCCTTTTTAAATATTGTGCTAAGATTTTAAACGGGAATAAAGGTGATGCACAGGGAGCTGGTTGCATATAGAGAGTTGTCCATCATCTACCAGCCCATTCTAAGACAGATATAAAATATGTGTTTGGATATTTAAATATTTTTAATCATATAAGATTGAGTCAACTTGTAATTTCAGTAGATATTAATATATCCAAGCTTACTACACTATATTAAAATATTCTTAAAATTGATTTACCTATCACTATATATGTATCCCCTTCTGGATCGCTAGCTTGTAGTGGTGAAGGAGCTTGCGTACATCAATAAAGCTTTGAGCTATACCATGTAGAGTCTCACTTTGAATAACCTCATAGAATACAACTTGACTTCTGGACACTAGAGCTTTCAGTGCCATTTTCTGTTCCTCGCTAAGCTTGCCTCACTGGACCTCCAAATCACATTATTATTGGCAGGTCACAGCACAAAGGTCAGGCAAATTGTGGTCCACTGGAGAAGCAATTGGCAACTCCCTACAGTATAATTGCCAAAAAAACTGTATGGATTGGCACAACCGGGTACAAGATTTGCCTGGTGTGCTGTGGTCCACAGGGTCACAGAAAGTCGGGTTCAACTGAATGACTAAACCACAAACCATATATGTATGACGGCTTACATTGTTTGGAAAAGTTGGTGATAAAAAATGATTCCATGATGTGAAGCTGCACAAAGGTTATACAGTATTAATGAAATTAACTGAAGTGGCCAGGAAAGTAGTAAAATAAGTATTATAAGTTTTACTATTGAACTATTGCTCCCAAAATTGAAAATAGTTAGCAATGTGAGGACAGAAATATTAGACCCCATAATCATGTACCCCATTATGGACTCCCCTAAACCCCAGAACTAAGTTGCAGAAAAAAACTGGAGCAGAAAATAAGCAGCAAGCTCACAAATCTGTGCAGGGTCTATACTAATGCTAATTAATGTTATCCCTGAAAAGTAATGCCATCTGAAATATTATCACTACTATATTATTACTAGCCACTTGCCCGTCAAAAAGGACGGCATAATATTTGCTAGCCTTGCAATGCTGTTGTTTGCCACACATTGCAAGCCTTGTCATGAGCGGCAAAACATGCCAATAAGAGCCTCACTATGAACGGCTTCTGTCTCTCCTTCCCTCCTTCTGTGTCCTCTCCCTCTTTTCTCCTTCTCTCTCCTCTCTGCAAGCCTCGCAATGAGCGCCTATGACACCAATTGCAGGCCTCACAATGAGCGCCCTTGGCGCCCATTGCAGGCCTCCTGTCCCACATGACTGGATAATATTTGACTTTACTCTCCCCCGTGTCTCTTTCCCTACTCCCCCTGTGTCTCTTCCCTTCCTCTGCCTCCCTTGTGTCCCTTACCCCCCTCCCTCCTATGTGTCACTTCCCCCCTCCCCTGCGTCTCTTTCCCCCCCTTCCTCCCCTGTGTCTCTTTCCCTCTCTCTCCCTCTCCTGTGTCTCTTTCTCCCCTCTTTACCTCCTCTGAGTCTCTTTCCCCTCCACTCCCTCCCCTGTCTCTCTTTCCCCCCTCTCCCCCTCTCCCTCTCCTGTGTGTTTCCCGCTCTCCCTCCCTGTGTCTCTTCCCCCCCATCCCTCGCCTGTCTCTTTGGCCCCCTCTCCCTTCTGGGCCCATTGCAGGCCTTCGGTGCCCATTGCAAAGCCGCTCATTGCGGGCCTTGGCATGCTCAATGCGCAACCCCACAACTTTGCAGGACTTTCCCTTCTGAGGCCATTTGGCGCTCATTGCGTGCCTCTTCTCCCTGCGCCCATTCTGCGTGCCTTCAGCGCTCATAGCGGGCCTCTCCCCCCTCTACATTGTGGGCCTGCTGCAGGCCTCGCAATGAGCACCTTCAACGCTCATGGGTTTTGCAATGAGGTGCCGTGCCTCTCATTGCAGGCCTCGGCATGCGCTATGCGCATGCGCAACCCCGCAACTTTGTGAGACTCTCCTTCCCCTCTACCTTCTGCAGCCATTATTGCCCCCTGCAATGAGAGCCTTCGGCAGAAAAGGGTTCTTCGCCCTAATAGCATCCAGACCGTGGAAATCTCTATCAAAGGAGATTGTGACAGCAAATTCAGTGTGTTACTGTTGTTTCCAACTCTCTGTGACCCTCTGGACCACAGCACACATTAGCAACTGGATTATAATCTTAACACATCATCACTGGAGCCGACTGGTTCCCTACACAATAGAGCTTTTACAAACAAAGCAGATTGATAATTGGGTTAGCTCTTCCTGTCCCTTGCAGACTTCCATTTCTAAACAAAGATGATGGAAAGCCAAGATTAACCCTTGGGCCTCGTATAGTCCAGTTAACCCTTCCCTGGCCTGGTATACTTTCCCTGGGCAAGGATGCAATGTCCTTGGTATAATAACAGTGATGGGTTTCTGTTACAGCCACCATGGAGAAAAAGAAAGAAAAAACACAGGAAATGAGTAGATGGTTAGAGAGACAATAGGAAGGGTGGAGAAGGGAAAGTCTTAACCATATTGATCCAAGAGCTCTTTTTGATGAAATACATTATGTCAGTTATCTTATTAGTGATGTATTTATTAAAATGTTCTTATTAAAATAAGAAAAAAATATTCTTACCTGTGCAGCTCTGCTACTTAGCTCTGTTGCAATATCAACACCAGTGTTACCCATTCCGATAATCAACACTCGTTTGCCATCATATCCAACTGGTCTCTTATATTCCCGACAATGAAGCATTTGCCCCTTAAACTTGTTGATACCTTTTTATGAAGGAAATAGATAGAGACGTCAAGCAGTATCATGACAATAAAATAATAAACTTTGTTAATGCAAAATATAATTAAATTTATAGTGCTATATAAAATACTAAAGAGAAAGCGCTGGA
This sequence comes from Discoglossus pictus, assembly GCA_027410445.1. NCBI lineage: Eukaryota > Metazoa > Chordata > Amphibia > Anura > Alytidae > Discoglossus > Discoglossus pictus. The sequence goes on from CM050170.1 coordinate 130,415,654, forward strand.
GACCTATTGGAAAACATGTACATTATAACATATCTTATTCAGTTGTATTGAAAAACTGTTAATGACAATAAACTCTTGACAATAGGAATTGATAGAAGTAGATTAGGTCCCAGTAGGATACCCTTCCTCCTAAGACTATTGCAGAATATCAGTCCAAGATGATAGGCCCTGTGACACAAGAAAAGGGGAGGCTAATTTTTAGGTTTTCTCAACAATTTTGCTTGTGGTTTAATTATTGTTACTGTTGTTATTTTGTTGCATCCTTCATTAACAAACATAGACATTTTACTAAAATATGGTGGTGTAAATATCCTGCATCATTATCATTTTGGGAGCTGATTTTTTTTTTTAAATTTAAGCAAAAACAAAGTCAAACTGAGAACTACAGCGACTTAGTAGGTTTGCTCTAAAGATCTGGCTACCTACTCTGACAGCAGCCTCTTTAAACTCCCTTGTACCTTTCACAGGGAGAAAGATTCTGTAGTATATGAGTCTGGTCTCATCCAATAGAGTGATCCAGCCCTGAAATACCAGGCAATTCTAACCTGAACATAATACACCAGACTGATATACTACAGGATCTTTCTCCCATGGAAGGGCACAAGTGTCTAAAAGAGGTGGCTCTCTGAGGCCCTCATTCAATTGCAATTTGGCCAATTGAATAGGGCTCCAAATAAGCACATAACATATTTTTTTAAAAGAAGTGTTTAGTTAGTAAACATCTATCCAAAAGCAAGGTTTTCAATAAATAAAAACTTCTTTAAAAAAAATATGCTATGTGCTTATTTAGAGCCCTATTCAATTGGCCAAATCGCAATTGAATGAGGCCCTGAGTAGGTAACCGAGCCTATAGAACAAACCTACTAGGGATTGTTCGTTCTCTGATTGAGCGCCTCTGACACTTTTTGTTTAGGTTTTCTCACCCTATAGGTGATAGGGGGCTCCAGATGCAGATATTTTAACATTTTATAAATGGTGAAATTGCGATATTACAATATATTTGTTAAAAGTTTTATCATTATGAGATATAACTAATGCTATCTGAGAGAAAGCTGTATAGTTTAATTATTAACGTTTATTTAGATTTGCTCGAATTTGAGTGCAAATACTATACAAGGATGATTGCATGAATTTTTGGTGAGATAAAGTATTCTTACAAAAGAAGATGTTTAATATATACCACTATGGGGCAGACCTTTCACCCACCACACAACAATCGTATTTGTATTTCACTTGTAAGATACATAGGCTTTTATATATATGTTGTTTATTTTAAATGTTCATAGACATGTTGTGTTTTAATATTTTTCTTTCTAAAGCGTGAAACCATCTATAAGGTTATCAGATACATTACCAGGAAAAGACTTTAGAGGCAACAATGGTTGTTCATGTTGACCGGTACAAATCATCACTGCATCAAATATTGTGGTTTCCTTTTGTCCAATGGTTTCTGTGACAACAAGCCATTTACCAGTAGAGGAAAAATCAGAATGTCTCTGCACACTGCAAACCTCTGTCTAAATGTAAAATAATAAATATTAAATTAGAACACAGGCCAGTGTTTGTAACTAATCTGATAACTGTAGCATATTTACCTATACTAACATAAATGTACAATTTTCTCCAAAATAAAATTTTAAAGAAAATAATTTTGTTAATAAATAATCTATTTTTAATAAGACATTTGGACCAGTCAGTATTCACATTTATGCAAATGAGCTGCTCAAGAATACTAATTAGGTGCCTTGTTGTGCTAATTAGGATAATAGAATGCTTGTCTGGCCCTGTGGTGGCCAAAAAATTATCTCCAATTTTGTCATTCAGTTAGAACTCTTATCTCACCATTATCAAGTGTGCTGAGCCACAAATTAGCATATTAGCTATAAAAACAATGTGGTATTTATCTGCAATGATTACCTGTGGAGAAAACAAGTCTAGTATAATATATGTTCTTTAAGCTGAAATCATCTTCCTATTGGGGTGACAAAGTCCCTTTAATTGTAAATTCATAGGGCCTCATTCTATTATCAGCCGTAAAACGGCCGCAAGGCTGCGATTCCTTGCGGGGGTTCCGTTATCTTGGAATTCAATTATATGGCCCCGCAAGGATCTCCTCTTACGGCCGGCCGTATATCTTGCAACCGGCCGTAAGCTCAGAAATCTTTAAACACAAAAATAAATTCAAGACGGCACTGTACAGCTCTGTAAATGCTAGGGATCATATTGGGGGACATGAGGATTAATAGTAACCCACTCTCAAGCTTGCACATCAGCCCAAACCCAAGTTTACATTAACTGTTTATTTTCCGTCCGCAGCGTGGGCGGGTCTGAGGTGCTCCAAGCCCTCTGGACTTTTTACATGGATATTTGACATATATGAAAAAAATAAATTATTTACGGATTTGAGTATAGGGGAATGTTGTGCTATTTTTGCTAACACCTACAATCACTTTATAGTCTCCTCAGAGTGCAGGATGGCTTTATTTCGGCTTTATAATGTGCTTAATTGGTGCTAGCGGGACCTGTTTGCTGCAAGTAAGCTGCGGCTCGGTTTTAGCCTTGCAGAGAGGCTTCCCGGAGCAATAGAATAGCAACCGGGATTTTCTTGCGGCCGAAACTCTTGCGGCCGTTTTAGATCAAAGGCTTTCCTCCGGTACGTGCGGCCACAAGGGATAACAAGGCGCCGGCCGCAAGCCTGACGGAATCCCCGGCCGGAGGGGAATAGAATAGGCAAATAGCTTGCGGCCGGTCCTTGCGGCCCAGCATCTCCTACGGCCGATAATAGAATGAGGCCCATAGTATTTATTTAATTGAAGATGTATAACAAATGTTCCATTTGTACAAAGTTTTTGACCTTTTTATAAGCTTTTTAATTAAAGGTAATAGCTAACTGAATGGACTTGTGAAAGTTAAAACCCAGGTTAATAGCTTAAATATAATTATTATGTTTCACTTGGTTATTTTTCTAGAGAATATAATATTGTAACGTTTGTTTATACTCACTGAGGTGAGAGCTTAATCACTTTATTTATTTTAGAGAGCCTAGTCAGTTAATATATCCAAAAGATAACCAAGATTTGTAAAATGTCTTCATGGAAAAGAAACCTCAAGTGTTACAAAATATAACACTAGAAGAACAAACCTTTGTTTAAATCACCACATGAACAGTTTCAAACACATGCAGATATGTAAGAAGACAAGTTATAATTTTTCAGTTTGCATAGTGAAAATGTAAAAAATGTATGATTATATCTACAAAATTAAGTCTAGATAAATGCAGCTGTTTGGGATGAAGAATTTCTCTGCCATTCCTACCTTTGGAAAATGTATAGGAGGAAAGTAATCCCTATCCTAAAAGTTGTATTCACATCCCAATAATGATACCACATCTGATGTAGAAGGGTGACATGAGCACAAGGGAAGTGTCATTGTATCTGAGCTACGCATTGAGATTTCTAGGCTGAGAATATTCATGCTCAAAACCCTTTTACGTAGATCTGCATATATAATACTAACTAGCGTATTGCCTGTCAAAAAATGACGGCAATGAGATGTGTATGTTTTAAAAGTTGTTTAGTTATTAATATACATATGGAATTGTAAGGTAGCTAATGTTGTTTTCTGTGTACTACTGAAATATAGAATTCAAATTAATAAATTAATTTACGTATTTTTATGCATTGTGTTGAAGAGCTGGCAATCTATGTTGATGTTGCTGCAGCATTAGTGGTGTGGAGGTGCTGTGTAAGCGTGATGAACGTGTGCAGTGTAATAGTGTGCGTGCGCGAGCCGAAACCGTTAACGTAGCTGTGTACTTCCGCATTATCCTAAAATGGCGGATAATGTGTGGTATGCGTCTTAGCGGATTATCGGTACGTGTTTTCCGTGGTTATAGTGCTGTAGCCTCGTTCTCGTTTTGTTCGTCCGGCATTTTTTCTGCGGCGCTCATTGGCAAAGTACTACGGTTTAACGGCTCGCCTCGCTGTGCAAGGCTTGCCGGGCGATGATCGCCTGCGGCGCTCATCGCTAAGCCCGCTAAAGTACTACGGTTTAACAGTAAATATGGTCAAACGGTCAAATGACGGTCAATAAAAATTAAATGTTGTGAAATGTGTTTGCCACACAACATGACGCTACATTTGTCTCTTTTTTTTTCTTCAAATAAATACAATTTTTTTATTTTTTTATTTTTTTTTTGTAACTTGCAACTTATATTTCATCAAATGCGTTGGTTTAGGCGGGAAATCCGATGTTGCGCGAGACAAAGGCGTTAAATCTGTGTTAATGCGTAAATCTGTAATTGTGTTTCGTACAAAAAAAAATTGCTACTGTCTTTTTACTCATTGCGCGGTTTATCCGCATCCTTTATCTCGTTGTTTTTCAAACACATACGTCTGTGGCTGTGTTTTACGCAGTTCGTATTATTATAGCCTCGTTTTCATTTTTTTTCGGCGGCCATTTTTTTCTCGCTTAGCCGATTTTCGATCTTTGTAACTCGGCTAAATCGCTGTAAATTGGAGTTCCAACTCACTTCCAGACGTCCTGCCTGGTTCCCCATGTTGTAAGTGACCTTTATTTTATTTTTTAGTGTGTATTTAGTGTTTTTTTTACTGTTTTGGTTCCGCCGCTTATCTCGTAATTTTTTTCATCTCGTATTTTTTTTCTAAGTGTTACGGTTTAACGGCTCGCCTCGCTATGCAAGGCTTGCCTGCAATGAGCGCCTGCGGCGCTCATTGCCAAAGTGCTACAATTTAACGGCTCGCCTCGCTATGCGAGGCTCGCCTGCAATGAGCGCCTGCGGCGCTCATTGCCAAAGTGCTACGATTTAACGGCTCGCCTCGCTGCGCGAGGCGAGCCAGGCGATGAGTGCCTGTGGCGCTCATCGCTAAGTCGTACGCACTACGCAACAGAACGGTTTAACGGTTTAACGGCTCGCCTCGCTGCAACACAGCGTGACGACGAATCGTAGTTAGACAATTATAATATGTGATTACGTGTATGCTTTGTGTAAAATGCCTAATAACTGCTAAATGGTTAAAGTCAGCGTCCACACCTGGGTTCGATCTCATGGCTTGAAATAAGTACTACATGCCCAGCAGTCCCATGCCAATGCAGCTACAGCTATGTCGTCTGGAGACATAAATACTCCTCCTAGCTTTTGATGCCGATTCTCCTGGTTGGTTGTTGTTAAGGACTGGTCTTTCTACAAACCTCATCTAGGACTATTTATTGAAGCTCCTCTCAGTGCCTTTTGTGGTTCCTATGATTGGGAGTACTTCTGGTTGCTCCTGTGTCTGCTCTGTTTTACTACAGTTCCTCCTCCATTTCTGTTCCCTTTTGAACTGATCTTTTGCTGCTGACCCAGATTGTTACTGACCTAACTGAATTTCTGCTGGCACCCGACCTTTGGCTTGTCTTACCGATCTTTTACCTGTGCCCTTGGATTTGCTAATTTGGACTTTCCATCATCTGACGTCACACCTGAAGGGTTTCACTTGGACAACTCTCACAGTTAAGATTGTGAGTAACTGCTCCATAGTGTCAAAAAAATCTACTCTGCAAATGACAAATGTACTATTGCATATTCAGTGAAATAGTTGCTGTCATTTACCTTAAATGTGATATATTTCACCAAGTCAAAATGATTTGCATACATCCTGCAATATTCAAAGTATTTGGCATTAGGCAGAAAATTGGGAAAGTCCTCTGGCATAGGAAAATCACTGAAGCTCATAATCTCTTTGGACACATTGGTGACAATAGATTTGTAGATGCTGGCCCTGCCATCCTCCACATCTTCCTAAAATAAACGGAGACAGAATATTGTTTTAGGACCAATATACATCCATGTGATAGAGCAAAAAATCATTATGCCAGACCAGCAATAGCAATAATGAGATGCATTCCGAAAATGTCCACAATTTCTGCTTAAAATGAGAATTAACAAAGAAAACATAAATATTAAATACCAATTAAGATCTGTTAATACAAAAATACATGATTTTTTAATAAATACGCATTATAAATAAAAAAACATTGGTTGTACAAAATATTACTTTTGGTTATTTAGAAATAACTTGTAATCACAAATAATGCTATCACATTGTTCCAATAATTTAAGGAGAGATCTCAGAAGTTTACTCAGAAGTCACTCTGAGTGCTTATAATTTGCAAAAAGCCTCGGGGTGCCTTCAACCACCTGTAAAAGCAAAAAGATGCATACAATAAGCTAAGATTACTAAAAAAACAATTAAGGAACTACTAAAGCCACTTTCGATGAACCATCAGAAATCAGAACCCTATGCCTACCACTTGTGCTTTGTGATGGGAGGTCTGATTTCGCTAATAAATGTGAATGTGTCTGCTTGTCAACCGACAAAGATGAGTATGAGAGTATCATGATCATTGGTGGAGCATCATCCAAGAGAAGGTAACCCCCCCCCCCCCCCAAATTGGTGAATTTATTTTGGTAGTTTATCTTTACTTATTTTGGTAGCTTTATTACTTTATATATAAACTGTGAGGGCCCCCCATTGTATTGGATGTTCATGTTCTGGGCCATGCTGTCCATAGGGACCCCTATGGTTATGGTTATAGTCCCAATAGTGATCCATACGATCCACCATTAGGTTCATTTAGATAGATTGTTATTATGAATATATATTTGTAATGCACCAACATATTCCTTAGCACTGTACAGGGCATAAGAATAAGGAAGAATACAATGGTAACAAACTGCAAACAATGAAGTGCCCTGTTTTGAGTTTAGAATATTTACAGAAAGTGCTTTTTTCCCAAGCACTCTACAAGATTGGAAATTCTATACTTACAATCTAAGGGAGATGAAGAGGCAAAAACCTTGGCAAGAATAAACAGATGAGGAATAGAAGCGTCAGGAAGGAAGTTATAACTTAGTTAGATAGGAAGATAAATAGATAAATAGAAATACGGGAGGATGTTGGAAAGTATAGTGTGTTCGTGTTAGGTAGTGGGTTCCATTCTGTACTACTACTGAGATATAAACTCAGAGCGCCTCATACAATTTAGACAACGGGAGATCTGGGCTTCGGAAATGGAGGCCGTAAGTTATTAGGCTATTCAATTGGCATCTTTTTGCGGGCTCCGATCGGGTTACGGGCTCTGTCCTCCAAATCACTGCGATGGTTCACATCACAATTTAGTGCCCCTCCAAGCCTGCGAATGCTAAAATGGCAAATCGCTATTCAATTGCTCCGATTCCCCCGCGCAAAGCAAGCCGTCAAGCCTGCAAATGGCAAAAGTCGTACCACAAGTCACGGGTAGTAAGGAGGACTCGCAAAGGGCTTAAAGACATGTTCAGAGCACTTTAAATGCACATATACACACACTACTGTACTTTTATTAAAAGGGAAAGTTATGTTAGGTCTTAGAATTAATAGCACAACATTCTCAAGCTTGCAAATCGGCAATATAAAATACTTTATTTCATGTTTAATTTGTGTGTTATATCGATCCCGGCAATCAATGTGTTAATAAAGAAAATGGAACTCGCATGTAATAGAATATCATATTTACGGCTTTGTCAATACTGCAATATTTCAGGAATGTGGGTCCAATCGTAACTCGTAATTGAAGCCCATAGGACTTTGAAATCCAACCTCCATTTTTCTTTCTTTTTTTTTTTCCTCTTTTAATTTTCCATTATTGTACAAAAAAGAAATGTTATATAAATTGCACAAACATGTTCAATTTTCAATCACATAATCCAGTTTATGTGAATATAAACAAAGGAAAAAATATAAAGAAAACATTTTAATAAATACACATTCACACCATATACCTTCATTTCATAATTGTTTCCTTGTAGCATAAAGTTGTTCCAAAGATATATAACATGATAAACGGTCCAAAGTATACATTGTTGTATAGAATCCCAGATTTTCCATTTTAAAGAGTCTTTGCTTACTTAACCAGAGGATACATAATTTCTTTCCAATTCTCGATTACATTGAATTTTCAATACAATTTTGTTAAATGAAGGAATAACATTGATTTCCACTTAGAAACAATAAACCATGTAACTACAGAAAAATAGTTAAGTTACCATAGCCTTTTTGTCTTAGTTAATTTGCGTTTGGGTATATATGTAGCAGACTACATTGTTTTGTAAATGGAAATTCCTCTTTAACCTTCATTGAAATAAACTTGTAACATTCTATCCATAGAGCTTTAATATCTGGAGAATCCCACATAATGTGGGCAAGATCTCCAATCATTCCTCAACTTCTCCAACGTAGTTTATCTGAAGAGTTGTGAGAAATCTGGAATAATTTTTTAGGAGTCATATACCATTTACTTAGTGTCTTAAAATACACCTCTCTGTATGAAGACTGTTTAACGAATCTATTTGTTGTATGAAAACCTATATCCCATATTTCTTTCTTAATTGTGACTCTCAGTTAATACTCCCATTGTTACATACTTAGGGCCTCATTCTATTATCGGCCGCAGCCGCTGCGGGGCCGCAAGGACCGGCCGCAAGCTATTCTGCTATTCTATTCCCTTACGGCCGTAGGCTCCGGCAGGCTTGCGGCCGGTGCCTTGCTATCTCTTGCGGCCGATCGCGCCGGAGGAAAGCCTTTGATCTAAAACGGCCGCAAGAGATTTGCAATTCAATTGCTCCGGGAAACCTCTCTGCAAGGCTAAAAACGAGCCGCAGTTACTTGCAGGAAAAAGGTCTCGCTAGCACCAATTAAGCACATAAAATAGCTCAAATAAAGCCATTCTGCACTTTGAGAAGACTATAAAGGGATTTTAGGTGTTAGAAAAAATAGCACATAATTATACTGTACTCAAATCCGTAAAATATTTCATTTTTAATATCCGTAAAATATCCATGTAAAAAGTCCAGAGTGCTTGGAGCACCTCAGACACGCCCACGCCGCAGCCGGCAAATAAACAGTTAATTTGAACTCGGGTTTGGGCAGATGTGCAAGCTTGAGAGTGGGTTACTTTTAATCCTCATGTCCCCCAATATGATCCCTAGCATTTACAGAGCTGTACAGTGCAGGCTTGAATTTATTTTTGAGTTTTTATATTTCACAGATTACGGCCGGTTCCAAGATATGCGGCCGGCCGTAAAAGGAGATCCTTGCGGGGCCGTATAATAGAATCGCGAGTTAACTGAACCCTCGCAAGGAATCGCAGCCTTACGGCCGATTTACGGCCGATAATAGAATGAGGCCCAAATTGTTTTGTCCTCCACTATTTTCATCCTAATGTTACTGAAACATTTCGAAATCAGGTGACCTTTTTCCAAGATAATTGTGAGTTTTTCTGTTGATGTCAACTCTTTTCTATAAGTATTTACAGAGTTACAAACATGAGGACAAAATTGAAATATATTGTTTATAAATCAACCAGCTATTCGCTGGTACCTCAAATGTTTCCCTCAACTGGTTAAAGGAGTAAAGGGTACTTCTTATTGGTTCTAACCATTTCAGTACATGAACCACCATGTTTGCATCATGATAAAGTTGTAAAACTGGATATTCTATACCACCCTGTATAAAGTTTCTTACCATTATTGATTTGATTGATTGATTATTGAGTGAATAAAATTATCTATTGTATGTTGACATTTTCTAATACAATAAGTAGGAATTTTTATTGGAATGCAGCGTAATATGTAATTAAACCTTGGAAGAAGGGACATTTTAATAATGGAAAATGATAATTTTAGTTTCTTCCATTCCTTTATAATCTTCATAAATTTAAGATGTAAAGTTTTATAATTAAATTCAACCATTTTTTCTAATTGATTAACAAAAACAATACCCAAATGAGTAAATGATTCAGAATTCCATTCAAAGGGATATAATGATTTTAACATATTTTCAATCTTGAAAGGAACATTAATCGATTAATGTTTCAGACTTTTGAAGATTTAATTTATAATAAGAAATCTTGTTATACTCCTTGATTAATGACATCAAGTGTAAAAGAGATTCTGTTTGATTAGTTCATTGATTAGTTAATAAACGTATTTTGTGTTCCCTCTCTCCCACTTTGATACCATGGATATCATGAGAGGATCTTATCGCCTCGGCGAAAGGTTCTATTAAAAGTGCAAACAAAATAGGAGAGAGAGGGGACACACTTGCCTGGTCACATTTGAAATTCCAAAAGTATGGGAACTGAACCCTATACCAGACACTGAAGTGGATGGGGCCTTATACAATGCACCAATCGCGTGGGAACCAAATTCACCAAAACCATATCTAGCTAGAGTTAAATTCATGGTGTTGTATATTGTTTTAGTTGTTTTATGACATCTTTAATTTCATGTTCCGTTATGGGTTTGTTTAGTTCTTCCAGTTCCATAGCTGATATAACAGGTAAATTTAGTTTGTCTAGGAAAACTTGGATTTGGTCTGTAAATGTTTTTTAAAGAACAAATCGTTTAATAGATTATTTAGTTTTTGATAAAAATTGGCAAATGTTTTGTTGATGTTATTAAGGGATATGATTTTTAAACCCTCACACTGTAAACATTCAATTCATTTTTTTTTTAATTTCTAATTTTTATCTTGTTGGTCAATAATTTGCTTATTTTATTGTCTTGGTGATAAAACAACTGTTGCATTCGCCATATAGATAAATCAGATAAATGTAGTTAATTTTGGATTGTGTTTTTTTGATTTCAGTCTAATAGCTATCTTTTGGGGTAGCTTTGTTATTTTTTTCTATTTTTTTTAAATGAACATAATGTTTTTTTAATGGTTCTCTTTGTTTCAGTATTTGGGATTTCAATTTAATAATTAAGTCTCTTGTAAAGGTCTTTTGGGATTTCCGCAATGTACATTTGGAAGAAGCTGTTTCTTTGTTTAGTTCAAACAATGTAGTTATTTCTTCTCCCAGATAGACATTATTAGCTCCGGTATTGATTATATAATCCTCTAATTTCCATTGTGGTCTAATTATTTTATTTTTATCCAAAATCAAATTCATTTTAATACATGCATGATCTGAAAATTATATATTTCCTATTTCCGTTTAAATAATTTTGTCTATAATGAATACGTCTACCTAGAATATAGTGCCTTGCAAAAGAATTAACCCCCTTGGCATTTTCCGTGTTTTGTTGCCTCACAACCTGCAATTAACATGGATTGTTTGAGGATTTGCATCATTTAATTTACAGAACATGACCACAACTTTGAAGATGTATTTTTTTTTTTTTTTTTTTGTGAAGCAAACTACAAATAGGACAAAATAACAGAAAAAGTCAATGTGCATAACTATTCACCGCCCTAAAGTCAATACTTGGTAGAGCCAAGGTTACCTTAGGTCTCTGTGCTGCCTCTCTGATTAATGCCCTCCTTGCCCGGTCCATGAGTTTTGGTCCCTTACTTGTTTGGAGAGTTCCTTGGTCTTCATGGCAGAGTTTGGTTAGTGGTGCCTCTTGCTTAGGTGTTGCAGCCTCTAGGGCCTTTCAAAAAAAGGGGTGTATATGTAATGACAGATCATATGGCACTTAGATTGCACACAGGTGGACATCATTTCACTAATTATGTGACTTCTGAAGGTAATTTGTCGCACCAGAGCTTTTTATGGGATTCAAAGCAAAGGGGGTGAATACATAAGCACATGCCAATTTTTGGTTTTCTATTTCTAAAAAATAGTTTCATGTATATATTTTTCTCATTTCACTTCACCAACTTAGACTATTGTGTTCTGACCCATCACATAAAATTCAGATTAAAAAAACATTGAACTTAAGGCTGTAATGTAACAAAATAGGTAAAAAGTTAAGGGAGGGTGAATACTTTTGCAAGGCACTAGAGGTCTATCCTTGTGTAAACTTTATGCACATTTAGAGAATTGTTGTGCCGATTTTACCACTTTATTCAAGTTCTCAATATCTGCATTTGGAATCATGTTAAAGTCGCCATCTATTACTAAGGAACCCTGGGCGAATTTTTTCATCAATTTACCAATTTGATTCATAAATTTGATTTGTTTTTCATTGGGTGCATAAACATTGATAAGTGTTACTTTGTAATTGTTGATATAACCCACCCATAAAATATAACGCCTGTTTGGATCGATTTCATTGAATTCCTCCTTGATATTTAAATTCATGTCAAATAAAATCGACACACCTCTTGACCCAGACGCTTGGTTACTTGATTGCTGTGGCTTCTACTTGTAGAAAAAGGATATCAGGGCAGCATTCTGGTACCTTTCCACGGCATTTGCTGCAATCCTCTGAACAGTCACCCAGCCTCACCGCACAGCAGATTCGCAACACCACTAGCCGTCAGCCTCCAGACTCGACCTCGGGAACGATGTCGTTCCATCCGACCAGGACTTGATGAGTCTCCAACCAGCAGTGCAGTTAGAGTGAGTTGTTACTTTCCCATCTCAGCCTGCTTAAACCACCGATCAGGGAACCCCTTTATTGGATGCCTATTCAGATACATGGGGATGTATAGGAGCTCCAAACAACCTCCACCTTCACCCGCCCACAGCCTTCTCAAACGGCTAATGCATTATTTCCGGTCACGCCCCCGATCAACCTCCACTTTTCATTGACTTAATGATGATGATCTGTGTTTCCCTTGGCTGTTTCTAACTCCGGAGATATGGCCTTGCTTTGTTACATTTGAAAGCTTGAACATGATCAATTTACGATACCGCACTTCATAAACCATGCTATCGGGCCAGGACTTGCGGGCTTGGCCAAGGTACCAGAATTCTGCCCTGAAATCCTTTTTCTACAAGTAGAAGCCACAGCAATCAAGACACCAAGCTAAGTACTTTTTTTTTTTTTTCTCGGATGTGCATAACTATACAACTTGTCTTTAAACAGTACATTATCTCTTATAAAGAGATTAACCTCTACAATCCGTTTTTAACGTTTTGCGCATAAGATCCTAAAATAGGACACAGAAAAACGGATTAACATCTCATTATATTCCCTGACGAACAGACAAGTTTCAAGCCCAATAAGTGTTGATTTAAAAAAATCAGTTGTTCAAGTATAATAAAAAGAAAGCTTTATACCACCTATATCACATATATAGTTGTGAGCATGCGGGCTTGCCAAAAGTTGTTGCTAACGCAATGTTAAAATTGCGGGCCTCGCAGTTGCTCCAGCGTTACTAACAAACCACCCACGGCTGCTCTCAACTCCTCCCATCTATAGTCCCAGCACCGCCCCCTCACACACAGCTTGCCAGGATTGTATTCCTGCTCGGGCCGGAAGTCACCCTTCAGGAGCCCGTACTACCTTCCCAGCCTGCACCATGCACAGTCCCATCCTGCACAGAGAGAGCCTGGGGACACCGGGACACATGATGGGGACTGAGGTGTGAGACAGCCTGGGGACAGAGAGAGAGACACACAGCCTGGGAACAGAGAGAGACAGCCTGGGGACAGAGAGAGACACACACAGCCTGGGGACAGAGAGAGAGAGACACACAACCTGGGAACAGAGAGAGACACACACAGCCTGGGGACAGAGAGAGACAGCCTGGGGACACAGAGAGACAGCCTCGGGACACAGAGAGACAGCCTGGGGACACAGAGAGACACACACAGCCTGGGGACAGAGAGAGACACACACAGCCTGGGGACAGAGAGAGACAGCCTGGGGACAGAGAGAGACACACACAGCCTGGGGACAGAGAGAGACCGCCTGGGGACAAAGAGAGTCAGCCTGGGGACATAGAGAGACACACACAGCCTGGGGACAGAGAGAGACACACACAGCCTGGGGACAGAGAGAGACAGCCTGGGGACAGAGAGAGACAGCCTGGGGACAGAGAGAGACAGCCTGGGGACAGAGAGAGACACACACAGCCTGGGGACAGAGAGAGAGACACACAACCTGGGAACAGAGAGAGAGACACACAACCTGGGAACAGAGAGAGACACACACAACCTGGGAACAGAGAGAGGCAGCCTGGGGACAAAGAGAGGCAGCCTGGGGACACAGAGAGACACACACAGCCTGGGGACAGAGAGAGACACACACAGCCTGGGGACAGAGAGAGACAGCCTGGGGACAGAGAGAGACAGCCTGGGGACAGAGAGAGACACACACAGCCTGGGGACAGAGAGAGGCAGCCTGGGGACAGAGAGAGACAGCCTGGGGACAGAGAGAGACACACACAGCCTGGGGACAGAGAGAGACACACACAGCCTGGGGACAGAGACAGACAGCCTGGAGGGACAGAGAGAGAGACACACAGCCTGGGGACAGAGACAGACAGCCTGGAGGGACAGAGAGAGACAGGAAGGACCCTGGTGCAATAAGCGGCGGCACATATCAATGGTTTGGGGGAAAATGCGCTGCAGGTGGCCGGGGCTCGCAATGAGTTGTTTTAATAGTGCTCGGACCGAAACGCATGCCAGCAGTACTTTGCCCCGCAGCTCTTAACACCTCCCCCGCAGCTCTTAACACCTCCCCCACCGATTTTAACACCTCCCTGCTGCTCTTAAATCCTCCCCTGCCACTCTTAACTCCTCCCCGGTCGCTCCTAACTCCTCCCCCAGCTGCTCTCAACTCCTCCCTGGGGAGGGACCAGCAGACATGCTGGGGACTTCGGTGAGAGAGACAGCCTGGAGGGAAAGAGAGACAGGAGGGACACAGATAGAGAGAGACAGGAGGGACACAGATAGAGAGAGACAGGAGGGACACAGAGAGAGAAACAGAGACATGAGAGAGAGAGAGACAGGAGGGACACAGAGATAGAAAGAGACAGGAGGGACACAGATAGAGAGAGACAGGAGGGACACAGATAGAGAGAGACAGGCGGGACACAGAGAGAGACACAGGAGGGACAGAGAGAGAGAGACAGGAAATACAGAGACAGACAAGAAGGAGGGACAGAGAGATAGGAGGGATTGAAAGAGAGAGACAGGGAGGAGGGACAGAGAGACAGACAGGAAGGAGGGACTGAGAGATAGGAGGGATTGAAAGAGAGAGAGACAGGGAGGAGGGACAGAGAGAGAGACAGACAGGAAGGAGAGACAGAGAACAGAAGGGACAGAGAGACAGCCTGGAGGGAAAGAGAGACAGGAGAGACACAGATAGAGAGAAACAGGAGGGACACAGAGAGAGAAACAGAGACATGAGAGAGAGAGAGACAGGAGGGACACAGAGATAGAAAGAGACAGGAGGGACACAGATAGAGAGAGACAGGAGGGACACAGATAGAGAGAGACAGGCGGGACACAGAGAGAGACACAGGAGGGACAGAGAGAGAGAGACAGGAAATACAGAGACAGACTAGAAGGAGGGACAGAGAGATAGGAGGGATTGAAAGAGAGAGACAGGGAGGAGGAACAGAGAGACAGACAGGAAGGAGGGACTGAGAGATAGGAGGGATTGAAAGAGAGAGAGACAGGGAGGAGGGACAGAGAGAGAGACAGACAGGAAGGAGAGACAGAGAACAGAAGGGACAGAGAGACAGCCTGGAGGGAAAGAGAGACAGGAGAGACACAGATAGAGAGAAACAGGAGAGACACAGATAGAGAGAAACAGGAGAGACACAGATAGAGAGAGACAGAAGGGACGCAGAGAGAGAAAGAGACAGGAGGGACACAGAGAGAGAAAGAGACAGGAGGGACACAGAGAGAGAGACAGCAGGGACAGAGAGAGAGAAAGAGAGACATGAAAGAGAGAGAGAGAGAGACAGGAGGGACACAGATAGAGAGAGACAGGAGGGACACAGATAGAGAGAGACAGGAGGGACACAGAGAGAGAAAGAGAGACATGAGAGAGAGAGACAGGAGGGACACAGAGATAGAAAGAGACAGGAGGGACACAGAGAGAGAAAGAGACAGGAGGGACACACAGAGAGACAGCAGGGACAGAGAGAGAGAGACAGGAGGGACAGAGAGAGAGAGACAGGAGGGACAGAGAGAGAGAGAGACAGGAGGGACAGAGAGAGAGGCTGGAGGGACAGAGAGAGAGGCTGGAGGGACACAGAGAGAGAAAGAGACAGGAGGGACACAGAGAGAGGCAGGAGGGACACAGAGAGAGACAGCAGGGACAGAGAGAGAGAGAGACAGGAGGGACAGAGAGAGAGAGAGACAGGAGGGACAGAGAGAGAGAGAGAGACAGGAGGGACAGAGAGAGAGACAGGAGGGACAGAGAGAGAGAGAGACAGAAGGGACAGAGAGAGAGAGAGACAGAAGGGACAGAGAGAGACAGGAGGGACAGAGAGACAGGAGGGACACAAATGGAGAAACAGGAGAGACACAGATAGAGAGAGACAGGAGGGACTCAGAGAGAGACAGGAGGGACATAGAGAGAGAGACAGCAGGGACAGAGAGAGAGAAAGAGAGACATGAAAGAGAGAGAGAGAGAGACAGGAGGGACACAGATAGAGAGAGACAGGAGGGACACAGATAGAGAGAGACAGGAGGGACACAGAGAGAGAAAGAGAGACATGAGAGAGAGAGAGACAGGAGGGACACAGAGATAGAAAGAGACAGGAGGGACACAGAGAGAGAAAGAGACAGGAGGGACACACAGAGAGACAGCAGGGACAGAGAGAGAGAGACAGGAGGGACAGAGAGAGAGAGACAGGAGGGACAGAGAGAGAGAGACAGGAGGGACAGAGAGAGAGGCTGGAGGGACAGAGAGAGAGGCTGGAGGGACACAGAGAGAGAAAGAGACAGGAGGGACACAGAGAGAGGCATGAGGGACACAGAGAGAGACAGCAGGGACAGAGAGAGAGAGACAGGAGGGACAGAGAGAGAGAGAGACAGGAGGGACAGAGAGAGAGAGAGAGACAGGAGGGACAGAGAGAGAGACAGGAGGGACAGAGAGAGAGAGAGACAGAAGGGACAGAGAGAGAGAGAGACAGAAGGGACAGAGAGAGACAGGAGGGACAGAGAGACAGGAGGGACACAAATAGAGAAACAGGAGAGACACAGATAGAGAGAGACAGGAGGGACACAGAGAGAGACAGGAGGGACATAGAGAGAGGCAGGAGGGACAGAGAGAGAGGCAGGAGGGACACAGAGAGAGGGACAGAGAGAGACAGGAGGGACAGAGAGAGAGAGACAGGAGGGACAGAGAGAGAGAGACAGGAGGGACACAGAGAGAGACAGGAGGGACACAGAGAGAGTCAGGAGAGACAGAGAGAGACTGGAGAGACACAGACATAGAAAGACAGGAGGGACACAGACAGAGAGAGAGACAGGAGGGAAACACAGACAGAGACAGGAGGGACACAGACAGAGGCAGGAGGGACACAGAGAGAGAGATGAGGGACAAAAGGGACAGAGAGGGAGACAGGAGGGACAGAAAGGGAGACAGGAGGGACAGAGACAGGAGGGACAGAGAGAGACAGGCGGGACACAGAGAGAGAGACAGGAGGGACACAGAGAGAGACAGGAGGGACACAGACAGAGAGAGATATGAGGGACACAGACAGAGAGAGACATGAGGGACACAGAGAGAGAGACAGGAAAGACACAGACATAGAAAGACAGGAGGGAGAGACAGGAGGGACAGAGAGAGAGAGAGAGACAGGAGGGAAACACAGAGAGAGACAGGGGGCACAGAGAGAGAGACAGGAGGGACACAGAGAGAGGCAGGAGGGACACAGAGAGAGAGACAGCAGGGACAGAGAGAGAGACAGAAGGGACAGAGAGAGAGACAGGAGGGACAGAGAGAGACAGGAGGGACAGAGAGAGACAGGAGGGACAGAGAGAGACAAGAGGGACAGAGAGAGACAGGAGGGACAGAGAGAGACACAGGAGGGACAGAGAGAGAGAGACAGGACAGAGAGACAGGAGGGAATGAAAGAGATAGAGAGACAGGACAGAGAGACAGGAGGGATTGAAACAGAGAGAGAAACAGAGAGAGAGAGACAGGGAGGAGGGACAGAGAGAGAGAGATAGACAGGAAGGATGGACAGGGCGAAAGATACACAGGAAGGAGCGACAGAGAGAGAGAATGACAGGAAGAAGGGACAGAGAGACATACAGGAAGGAGTGACAGAGAGAGATGTGAAAAGTGAAGTGGAAGAGACGGGAGGGAAAGCGGGGTGGAAGAGACAAGGGAAGGGAGAGGGGGAAGAGAAACAGGGGAGGGAGAGGGGTGGAAGAGATACAGGAAAGGGAGATGGGGGGAAGAGGAGGGAAAAGAAACTGGAGGGAGAGGGAGGGAAAAGAAACTGGAGGGAGAGGGAGGGAAAAGAAACTGGAGGGAGAGGGAGGGAAAAGAAACTGGAGGGAGAGGGAGGGGAAAAAACGGGAGGGAGAGGGAGGGAAAAGAAACGGGGAGAAGAGATACAGGGGAGGGAGAGGGGGGAAGGGGACACAGTGGAGTGAGAAAGGGGAGGGAGAGAGGGAAAAGGGGACACAGTGGAGTGAGAGAGGGGAGGGAGAGAGGAAAAAGGGGACACATGGGAGGAAGAGGGGAGAAGAGACACAGGGGAGGGAGAGAGGGGATGAGACACAGAGGAGGGAAAGGGGGGAAGAGACACAATAAGCACCTTTGCCGCTCATTCCGAGGCCCATGATGATCGTCAAAGGTGCTTAACGGAAGGACAGTAAAGTAGAGGGGGGAGAGGCTCTCATTGAGAGCCTACCGTCAAGTAGAGGGGGGAGAGGTAAAGGGGGGAGAGGCTCGCAATGAGCGCCAAAGGCGCTCATCGCAAGGCCAGTAAAGTAAAGGGGGAGAGGCTTGCAATGTGTGGCAAACACCATTGCAGGACTTCAATTTCTATTGCCGTCATTTTTGACGGGCAAGTCGCTAGTATATATATATATAAAAAGGTTCTTTTTTGACTCACAGCTAACTCCTTACAGATTAAAAGGAGTTCCTTGCCGCACAGTAGAAGTCATCAAATTGAACAAGAAAAATCTACAAAATCATTATAAATAATAAGTACATTGTGGAAACTTCCTTTTCTCCACTACTCCAACATAACCCAAACCCAGTCAAGCTAAAAAAATATTAACTGAAAAATGAAATCCTTATCTAGGGAAAGGGGAAAGGTACTTATGGAGTAAATAGACTTTTTATTGACAAAGCCAATTTATGTTCAAGCCTAAAGGCATTATGCCAACTAAAAGCAAGGTGAAAGAAAAGAAAAATCAACCACAAAAATCTTGAACCTTTTTTTCCCACAAAGAATAAAGAAATTAAACAAAATGTTCTACAGGCAGAGTCTGCAAAAACTTGCTTTCAATAAAACAGAGTGGTATTAATTTATCTGTAATTTCTTCTGATAGAGAGTCAGAGATTCAAGAGGAAGATTTGCAAACTACCTCCAAAATGAAAGACATATTACAAGAATTTCAGACTGATTTATTATCAGATATAAAGAAACAAATTATGGAAAATGCCAAAGCAATTAGCGACATTAATATTAGAACTGTTGGAATAGAGACAAAATTTGACAAACTGATAATAGATCATAAAATGTTATTATCCCACTCAATTAAACAAGACAATAAAATGACAGATTTAAATAACCAAATCATGAGATTAGAAGACAGATTAAGAAGCAATAATATCCGGATAAGGGGAGTGCCTGAAAATATAAAAAATGAAGAATTAACAAACTATTTAATCATTAGAATTAGAATAAGAATTTGTTTAATACATTTACATTTTCACAAATAATAATAATTTTTACAGCGCTTTACAATCTAATTCCACAATTATTCAGAAAAAAAATGGGATCTACAACACCCCTTAAGAGTCACCAGTTTCCTGAGCAAAGATAATTTAAATCACAATATTATCTTTAATTAAGCACATACATATTTAAATCTGAAATACATTTAAAAAAATAAGTAAGGTTAGGGAAAACAATATATTGCAAATGTAAAGAGTTATAAAAAGATAAGGATAAAAGGGGTATACAATTAAAATTAAAAAATGAAAAAGAAAAAAGGGAAAGAAAAAGTATCCAAAAGATGAGTTCAGGAGGGGATAGTATAAAATTAACGAAGCTAAACAAAATTCACAAATTTGAAAAAAACAATACTGTTTAGTAATGATTATATTATACTATTAACATTTAACAGGAGAATTATGCCAATTATCAATTAATATAGACCAAATTGAGGAACAATTATATAATAGAAACTAGCAACTTGGTACCATAAAAAAAAAAGGAAAGTTGAAAAAAAGAGGTAACCTAGGGAAAAGGAAAGTAAAGAACGAAGAGCAAAAAGGAAGGGAGAATTCAAACAAAAGTAACATGTATCGGTGATAGTTAATCATAAGAAGATGTAGCTCAAATAAGTGATTTATTTAAGTTTTAGAACCGTCACCTTCACACATAATCTGCTGTTTCTGTACATCGGCGTTAAGTCCTGTATAAGAAGACTGCTAAAGATATGTACTGCAGTCTTAAAGGGATTAAAAGTATGAATGGAAGAATGAATGACTTTAAGAATGATTTTTATCAATATCATATGTTGTATTATGAATTTAAAAAGTTACGAACACCTGGTCCAAGAATTGAATTGGTTTATATAATTATGATGTATAGATTTCTCTTTTTCTGTAATGACAATGAATGTATTAAGTTATAACGTGAAGGGTTTAAATTCCCCTAGTAAAAGGAAAACAGCAATAAGATTGTTTAAACATGAAAAAGCAAATATTGTTTTCTTTCAAGAGACACACTGGGAAAACACCAAGATTCCAAACGTTGGTGATAAATTTTATGAACCCATATATCACTCGACATTTAAAATAAAAAAAAATGTTCTAACCTAGTCTGACTTACCCAAAGCTCTTTAGCTTTAAATTATGCTCGCCTGCCTTAAGCATATCGTTGGAGACTCTGAGCCTCATTCAATTCCAAGCCCACAAGTCACATGATGTAAGCAGTAAATCTGCGGGCCTACTGCGGGGGGTCAGCGTCCACAACTTACAGTGCTATTCAATTGGCCAAGCCCGCTAGTCCCGGCCCGATAGCATGGTTTATGATGTGCGCTATCGTAAATTGATCATGTTCAAGCTCGCAAATGCAACAAAGCAAGGCCGTATCTCCGGAGTTAAGTGGTGGATGCTGATACCCCGCAGCAGGCCCGCAGATTTACGGATTACATCATGTGACTTGTGGGCTTGGAATTGAATGAGGCTCAAAGTCTCCAACGATATGCTTAAGCCAGGGGAGCATAATTTAAAGCTAGAGAACTTTGGGTAAGTCCCCCTAGGTTAACAAGTATTTTTTTTTTTTTTTTTTGCAGGAGTCATATAACATTGCTGTAAATTTGCTAGTAAAGCTCCCATTGCTACAAATTAGCCTTATGAGAATTTTTATGGGAGCCATGGAATAAAGCCCTAAATCTAACAAATTATACAGCAATGCAACAGGTAAAATACAGAAATTAACTTTTACAGTTTGCAAAATACTTATTAACACTTACAATGTGAAAATAAGAGGCCAATCAGAATGCATGAGGCTTAATAATGGCTTCATAAACAAGATAAAGAGAAATGGCAGACATAAATTATACAAGAAACAGGGAACAGAGGCAGTCTTATGTGCGTTCAAGGATTATAAAAATCTTGCAAAAAAAGCACTCAGATTGTTTAAAATATGGAATGAAAGGTTAAATGCAAACCATAGTAAAACTAAACATATTTTTTATATATATAAACGAAAAAGACTAGAATAATATTGAATTCATAGAATACAAGACAAGCAGAATTATTAATAGTTACCAGTAAGAGATACATTGTGCTATTATTTTGTTCTACGGAGGTGCCAGTGGTAACATTGCAAAATAAATGTTTAACTCCGGAAGAAATACTGAAGGAAGTTGAAAAAGTAAATGTAGATAAAACACTAGGTATAGATAAAATACATCAAAGGGTACTGAGCTCTCTAATAACAAAACCATTATATCTCATTTTTCAAGGCTCACTCCCTGTAAAGTTCCAGAGGATTAGATGACAGCAATTAAGAAGGGAACCAGAACATACCCAAGGATATATAGACTGGTAAGCCTCAGCTCTATAGTGGACAAGGTTTGCAAAGGGATTGTATTTAGGAATTTATTCATGTGAACAAGATTACAACTAGGACTTAAATCAAACTAATCTAAATACTTCAAGTTTCTCAAAACATGCATAACACTAAAATTGACAATACGGATAAACAATTAGGGGAAAAAAATACCTTTATTTACTTATCAAAGTAACAGCAACTCAATAAAAACTAGTCAGCCCTGCCCTGGACTTACAAATGGTATCTTGGAAAATACTACCTTCAAGATCCTTGCAGATAAATAATTTTGGGGAAAAAGTCATCTTTATTCACTTATTAAATAACAGCACACAATAAAAACACTGTTAAAAGCACTTCAAATTTAAGTGGTTCACCCTTTGTTAATCATAGAAGGAGCTTCCAGAATATTTTATATATTGGGGAATCCTGTGGGATTTGTGTCATCATATATTCCAATATTAGGTATAATCCCTTTGGTTACTCAATACTTCTAATGTGGTTTGCTTGAGACTTGAGGGTATAATAATAAGTTGATTTGAGAAAAATATACAGAGCTAATATAGAACGGTATAATAACATATCTTTAATATGTATAGTGGAAACATTCTTAAGTCACACACCTGAAGTTGAAATTCATTAAAGTTCATTCAATAGATGATCTTAGCTTTCCAACCACTCAATTAATTAAATATTAACATGTATCCATTTCAATTACTTAAAGTTGAAGTTCATTAAAGTATTCAAGTTTTTTGAGTAAAAGGCTATATTCAATAAATGATCTTGGTTTTACAATTACTGAATTACTTATTGCTATATCTTAAATCTATATTGTTGAGAATTCTCCCAAAATTCATTTTAGTATGACAACTAAACTTTTATAGAAATAACTATATACAGTAACCCCAATCTTCTTTCACACAACACCATAACTTTTATTCTAGTCTCATTAAAGCCTAAATCATTCCTCACAGGTCAGATTCACCCTTTTCAAGTTATATTTGATGTGCTGAGTGAACTTTTTTCACATTCCAAAAATCTAGATTTATGAGATGCTATTTTAAGCTTTTTCACAAAATGAATCTAAAGCTTTTCAAAAAGAGTGATCTATCATTTCACTGTCACTTTGATCGTTTTAGTGAAACTGAGTTATGAAAAGTAATTTTGTACATTGAACTGTAACACAATTTAAAAGTTGTTACTTGATAGTGATAGTTGTTTGTATTGATCCATATACCATTGTTTATTATTGCTTTTGAATATAGAAAAAAATGTTGTTTAGCCCACAAAGTCTGATACTGTTACATTTATTTCCACTCAAGAGTACACCAGCCTTTATTTCCCCCTTATATTCTAACCCATAAGAAGGGATGTTAGTCTATATTTCCACTTTAGGGGACATTAAGCTTTATTCCCCTATCTTTTCTTTCCACCCAGGAAAACGTTGGTCTCTATTCCCTTTATATACAGCGGGGATTTTCACTTTTATTAATGAGTCATTATATAACTAATGTCTCTTTTGCCCTGTGTTTCCTTCATTCATTCAGTTCATATATTAAGAAGCCATTTACTCGGCTAACACCTTACAAATTCTCAGATGCTGGCGTCTGACATCAGATCCGGATGTCCAGTTTGCCCTAACATGTTTCTGCGGTGGCTTTCTCGAATGTGACGAGTGATGCTGTCTGCTTCTTTATAGATTCTCCATTGCCACAGCAGCCTAGAGAATCACAATTAACCCTTTGTTTTCGATGACACATTTAATGAACAGGTTGGCTATAATCAGAATTAATTTTGTACAGAGTGACAGAGTACAGAGTCATTACAGGAATGTGTCCAATATATTTACAATCTAAAATACAATACAGACATCTAATATATTTACACTATTTAAAATCAAAAGTACAATCCAGTATCTTTGCCAAGAAAAACTTTATGTATAAGGACAGCCAGGACATAACAATAGATGTGCCTGGGGTGCTATGGTCCATAGAATCACAGAAAGTTGGACACAACTCAAGGACTTAACAATAACCTATTTCAGCTTTATTTAAGTGTATTATAGCCAGAGAAGATATTTATGGTGGGGCTATTGATCATTTTGAAGCCTCTGGGGTAAAAATAAATAGTGGAAGAAAAAATCCCCCCAAAATGGTAGGAACATGTTTTAAACCCCCAAATATAAGTGAGAGTGAGGAACTGCAATTATTGCTAAGGAACTGAAATCAAGCTAAGCATGGTCAAGTTCTAATGGGATATTTTAACTACCTTGAATTAAGCAGGATGAAAAACACCAGCTACTCAGCTAAGTGGAGAAGATTTTTATATGCACTGAGAGCTTATTGTCTGGCCTAGTTATACAACAACCTACTAGAAATGAGTAGCTGAGTTATAAGTAATCATCAAAAATAATACTGATATAATATCATGTCATAGTAGGGGTACCCTTGAAGAAAAGTGATCATAACAGTCTCATTTGAAGTTGAGTTTCACAAAGAAAATTATAAATGGACAACCAAAGCTCTTTAGTGTAAGAAAGCAAATTTTAATGGTCTATGGGCAGCACTATGGTGTGTAGACTGGGACAAAGAACTGGCAGGTGAAATTACAGAAGATAAATGGACAACATTTTAAAGTTTACTAAATATACATACTTATTAGCACATGTCATCTGGAAATAAAAGTAAAATAAGTAAAACATAAAGGCTTAATGTTTTAAAGAGATCTACTTTGTGAGAGAGCTCCTGGCTGCTGCAACAGTATACTGCAGTGTGCCAAACGCTCAGAACATACACTGAGATGGTAGATTGTAGGCGAATCTAGTGCCTGGACCAACCGCTGGCGCAGCGTGAAACCGTGCAATAGGTCATTAGAGATGGCAATTGAGTAGCCAAATCGCCCAGATATGGTGGGTAGCTTTCTCTGGCTAACACAGCAAACTGCATGCTGAGAGAAGCTTGTAATGCTGAAGGATTCACAATATACCGGCAAGAGAAATGAAATTCTCCCTCATGGGGTCGCTAGATTCAGAGCTGTCCTGTAAACACTGTATAAATTTGGAAATATAAAACTAAAAATATTAAATAGAAGATATAACTGGAGATCTTGTCAAGGTTAACATTTTAATGCCTTATAAACAATTTAACAGCAGAAGTGCTAAAAACACAACATAAAAGTTAATATAACTGTGGAAAGCCTGTGAATATTCCACGTGTATATATAACTAAGAATGTACTAAGATTTTTATAAAACAACATATCAAATAACAGCTTTTTGATTCATGTTTAATGATTGATATATAGATCTAGTTGTTTAATAAGTTTGCAAAGCTCTGGTAAAAGCTGCCCTCTTGACAAAAACAGCCATATGCATAGCTCACATATAATCTGCTAAAAATCTGAAACCCTACAAGTCTTCTCATCAAAAGACATGCTAAAGTTGTAATTTATGTTTATACAAACAATATGACTTTGGTTGAGAGGCTTACTGATTGATATACAGACATAGAGCCCCATTAAATTGAGCTTTTGGGAGACCCGGAAGCCCGTAAGTGAGGTCGGAAGCTATTTTGCTATTAAATTGGCGTCTTTTTGCAGGCTCGGAGTGGCTTCCAAGTTACTGGCTTGAAAAAATGGTGACGTTAACCTCGTAACTTACAGCTTCCATAAGTCTTTGATCCTTCACTTTGGCAAGCTAAAATCGCAAATTGCTATTCAATTGCTCAATTTCCATAAAGCCCGCAAATGTTTTCACACCCGTAACAGGCAAATAAAGGAGAAAATCCAAGTGCTAAAGAGGACCTGCAAAGGGGTTAAACACCTATTCATAGCACTTTAAATGCAATTAAAATAACAATATTGCACTGTAAATATCAGGGAAAGCGATAAAAGGCATTAGCATTTATTGCACAACATTCTCAAGCTTGCAAATCGGCAGGAATTAAATGTAATTTCTATGTTTCATTTTGAGATAAATCGATCTCAGGTAGCAATGTGTTAATACATATCAGGCCACCCACTAGAACAGTATCGGCATTAATTTTTATAATTCTTTATTTTTTAGATTTGCGAGTCTGATCGCATATCGGATTTGCGATCGATTTGCGGGCTTGGAATTTAATCTGGCCCTATGGATCGTTACTTTGTCATAGTGAAGAGGCTTGTGTACTTCAATGAAGCTGTGACTTAAACCATGTGGCATCACCCAAGATGTGCAGGTCATAGAAGAGGTCAGACAAATTGTGGTTCACTGGAGAAGGCAACCAACTCCAGTATCTTTGTCATGAAAACCTTATGGAATCATGTGCCTGCTGTATTGTGGTTCATAGGGTCAGACTCAACTCAACAACTAAACAAAAATGTTATATAATAATGTAACGCTAATATCTATACAATCTATAATTTGATCTATAATTTGAGAGTTTGCCGCATAATTTGGTGCCAACATGACAGTTTGTTAAATAGAAAAATAAATAAATATTTAAAAAATCAGCTTGAGTCAAATACAGTTATTAGTGTGTAAAAGAAAGAGGAAATTGCTTCTGATAAGAAGTAAGAAAGTTGAACTTTCTTGTCATGCAAAGTCATATATAAATAAGATGATACATATTGAATAAATATGATATGTACATATTGACTTATTTATCAATTTGTAATCTGTGTGATTATAAATGAGAGAGGGTTATAGTTATAATGTGCCACCAGATAGGAGTGGTGTATTAAGTTGTACTATTTATTCAGATCAGTTTAATCCCTGATACGTCCACTATTAGGGGACGTGTATATGGCATTGATTTTTGGAAGCGGGAGATGGAAAAAGATGCTTGGTCGGTCCTCCCACTTCAAATTTGGGGCACTGCGCATGCAATCTAAGGTGCCACCAGATATGAGTGTCACTGTGCACTGGCAAAAGTTGGCAGAGTAGGCGCTGTAGGCCTCACACACACGCCTGTAGGCAGGCAACTGATATTCAATCGATTACAGTCAAAAAATGTTGTTTTATGTCACTGTACACTACGGTTGCACCAGATATGACGTATCACTGTGCACTGGCAAAAGTTGGCAGAGTAGATGCAATAGGCTTCACACACATGCCTGTAGGAAGGCAATTGCTATTCAATCTATTACAGTCAAAAAAGTGTTGTTTTATTTCACTAAGCACAATATAAGCTGTTAGGTGTTAGCCTATCACACACACACGCTGGCAGGCAGGCATATGCAATTAGATTATACAGAAAAAAATTATAAAATAAAATAAATGATGTTCTAGCCCTAAAAAGGGCTTTTTGGGTTGCTGTCCTTGCAGCAGATATCAGATGAGTCCTTCAGGTCTGTAGTGGAAGCTAAATACACAGCCAAATACACAGGCAAACTGTTCGCGACATCTCTAATCCTAAGTATTATTAAAATTAGAGGGTTTATATTAGTACTTATGGATACATTTATGAAGAGATCACCAGGTGCTAGTGGAATGGCAGGATCAAGAACTAATAGCAGTGATCGAAAATAATCCTCAAAAGAAAATAAAGAGCAATGGGAAACAAAAAGAAACTAAACAACAATTGGTGTCATCTATAGATATGACCCCGGAAAAAATAAGAGCCAAGAAATTGTACAATAAATATCAGCAACATTTATGCGACTAATAGAAAATCTACAGAAAAGTTTAGATTCTATTAAAGAAGATTCAGAATGATGAATCAAAGAGTAGCTCAAGATATAGAAGATAGTTTTATGGAACAAGAAAAGCAAATAAAATGTTTACTACAACAAAATGAAATTCTACAATTTAAAATGGAGGATCTGGAAAATAGAAATAGGCACAATAATTTAAGATTTGTAAGTTTATCAGAATTAGTTCAAAGTATCAATGTGCTTCTTTTTGCATCAGTTAGACTGTCAAGTTCAGGACTCTGGATGCCATGTTGCCTAGCTGGGTACCACTGTGACTGTTTTGTGACCCCTGGCTGCATAAACTCTCAAGTGTCTTAACAAAAATTACTAAAACTCAAACCCCCCTGCCCTAAGCAGAGCAGACCAATGGACTGAAACATAAACATTTAAACACCAGACCCTGCATAGTCATTGCCCTCAAGAAGGAACTTTCAGGACTCCTTCCTGGACATCTGGAAACTGCAAGTGTGCGTGGGTGGATCAAATAGACCTTGGGCGGACAAGAGGAGATGGACTTTACTGGGGGAGCTTCTTTTTGTTTTTTTGGAATTGTTATATATGGCTGAATGAGAAATAAAGAGACTCTGATGCACTAATGGTGTGGATTACTGCCTATACCATGTGCTTCCTGATTAAAAGGACTAACTTTCAGGTTGTCCGTTTAAACATATATAAGCAAAGTATATGTTTCTTATGAGGGGAAATAATAATTGTGATCCCTGGAAATATTGCTACTGATACTGCTTTTAATTATGCTCCTAGTCATGGCTGGACTTGCTTCCTGTGTACCTGTGGTGGTTGCATGCTGTCCTAGGATTCATTACTGCTTTACAGGGATTCTCAAAGAACCCCACAACCTACTGCATGAGGATTGGGTGGTAACAGCTGGTGGCAGACAATGAGGATCTCTGTTCAAAAACAAGCAGGATGACAAAGTATGCCAACATTTCCACTACTCAGATAAAGGAACTATATAGGGGGTGTCGCTTCTCCAGGCTGGCAGGAACAACTGAGGCAGAAAATTATCAAGGAGTTGTTCCTGGATGATGAGTTTTAGCAAACAGGCAAAGCCCAGGAGGAGGAGACCTTATCAGGCCCATCATACCTGGTTCCTGTTCTGGATGGATTGGCAGGAGAAGAAGAGAAAATCTATAAAAGATCCCAGAAACGAAAGGCCATTATACCTGGTTACCAAATGGCCAGTTAATAACCCTGCGGGACAAGCTCAGTCTAGAATTGCAGGGAGAGAGCCAAAAGAGAGCTGCCTGTCCAGTGTCAGGATTTGGAGGAGAAGGGTCATGGTGGCAGTCTAGATAAAAACTGCATACAGCAGTTTCAAGCATTTTGATGATGAAAAGGCTGAAATAGACAGGTTCCTCCAGGATTTTGAGCAACAATGTAATTTACAAGAGATCCGAGAGACCCCATGGGTCAGGCTACAGGCTACTGGTAAGCAAGCTCAGTGGGAGAGCCAGTGAGGCATTCAGGGTAATTCTTAAAGGCCAGAGGACATATGGAGAAGTATGGAGAAAGTTCTACTGGAACAATATGCTGTGACACCAGAAATCTACCTGCACAAGTTTTACACCTTAACCCGGGGCGCTGCAAGGATACCAATGCAGAAGTAATGTGTAGGATGTGCCACCCTGGAAGGAGCTTTGAATCTAGTTCTCCTGGAACAATTTTATTCTATTTGTTCTGCTGACTTGAGGGCTTGGGTTCAGGATAGAAAATCTACTACTGGGGAGGCTGCTGACAGTTTGGCAGACTGATATGTGGCTTCTAGAGGCGAATCAGTGGCCAAAGATGCCAGCACTACCATCACTAAAGGGGGACCCCTGCATGCAGTAGCCCCTTGCCCTAACCCTGTTAACCAGCAAGGAGACTACCAGCCCAAGGGGTCCCTGAAGTTTCCCCTCAACTCACATGAGTGAGTAGTCCTTATCCCGTGAGCATGAAAATGTAATGCTATAGGTGTCATCAACCTGGGCACATGAGGTGAGAATGTCCCAATGTTCCCCGCAGCGCAGAGCACAACTCCACTAAGCCAGTCTAGGTTCTGGGGGAGTGGAACATGGAAGCCACAAAAACTGCAATGACTCAGACCAGACTCAGAGAGGATGATTTTTGTCACCCCATCCATACTGTGCAGACTGGTTCATGGGGCAACAGGACACAACATTTCCAGAAGGTTTTCATTCAGGGGAGAAAGGCTCAGGGTTTCTGGGATACTGGGGTTGCTGTCACTGTTGTACACCCAAATTTGGTACCATGTACAGCCATTTTGGCCAAAAGAATGGAAGTACTTGTGGACCCAGAAATCTCCCATCCCAGTTGCCCACTTGCATTTGGATTGAGGGATTGGGGCACTGGGAAAGGGGTAAGGAAGGTGGAAGTTATGCCTTGATTACCTGCAGATGTTTTACTGGGCAATGACCTGGGACGACTGAAAAGTAATTATGTGAATGTAGTCACCAAGTCCCAAACAGCCAACGCCGTCCCTGTGGACACACTCAGGAGGCCACCAAGCACTTGGAATCTGGGATAAGTCCATTGCCTGCTGGGGAACAGGGTTTGGGTTGGGACAGTGTGGAGGAGGAATCCACAGAACTAGTAAAAGATGAGACCTTAGCTGGTGCCAAGAAGAGGGCTGAACAGCAGGAATCAGGCCTTGAAAGGCAGATATATGTGTGGGAAAAAGGGCTACTGTATAGGGGCCCCACTAAGCCTGAGGGGCAAGGGTCCCGGGAGCTTGGCAGGCAGAGGTTTTTCCCCAGAAATGTAGGGGTGGATTGTTAAAAAATAGCCCATGAGGTGCCCTTAGCTGGGCACATGAGGTTAAGGCACTCGGCATCGCCTTACCAGGGTGTTTTTCTGGCCTGGGATTAATCATAATGTCACTAATTACTGTAACTCCTGTGGTGCCTGTCAGCGGTATGGTCACCCAGGAAAGAGGTGACCATACCGCCCAGGAAATAGGCTCCTCATTTCATCCCTGCCAGACCTCGAGTGGACAAGATTTTATTTTTGGGGGGAATTGTTATATGTGGTTAAATGAGAAAATAGAGACTCTGATGCACTAATTAACGGTGTGGATTACTGCCTGTACCAGGTGCTTTCCTGATTTAAAGGACTAACTCTCAGGTTGTCAGTTTAAATATATATAAGCAAAGTATATGTTTATTCTGAGGGGAAATAATAATTGTGATCTCTGGAATTATTGCTACTGATACTGCCTTCAATTCTGCTCTTAGCAATTGCTGAACATGCTTCCTGTGTGCCTGTGGTGGTTGCAGGCTGTCCTAGGATTCATTACTGCTAAACAGGGATTCTCAAAGAACCCACAACTTACTTCCTGAGGAATAGGTCATAACATGAACTATCTAAATTGACCAGTATGAATCAAAACAGCTGTAGAAAAAGTCCATAGAATTGGAACTGAAAGAAATAATATCCATGTTTTGCAGGTAGCAGGACAGTAATAATAACATTTCATATTTTTTTTTAAAACTACATATTATGTTGGATTTTAGAGAAAATAAAAATGTTATCTTATGAGGGCTTTAAACTGAGATTTTAAAATTAATTACTCTGCAGAATTACGGCATAAAAAGAGAGAATTGCAAACATATTGCAGTCAACTTTTTAAAGATGGCAAATTTGAAGAAAATCTTGAAGCATTCAATGGAAGAGTATTCTTTGAAAGGGTAAGTCTGCGAGTTTCAATCCTGCGCGGTGCTTTAGGGAAAGCGCTATGGACACTGGATTCCAAGCTCAAAGACAGGGCCATCCACTCTTTGCAATGTGTGAATCTTCAACTTGTCATTGCCTGTAACTTAACTTATGTATAGCGCTACGGAATATGTTGGCGCGTTACAAATAAACGATAATAATAATAATAATAGATAAAGCTAGCGTTTACATTTTTAAAAGAAGAGAAGGATATTAGGCAGCAATTCTGAAATCTAAAAGGTTAAGAGACGTTTTTTATGTATGTTCAATAACTCAGAAGCTTTACATTTAAGAAGAGATTAACACGGTCTCAAAAATGAAAATGCTAATGACAGAATTTCAAGCTAATTTAACAGAGGAGTTTAAAAAACAAAACATGGAGAACTCTAAAGTTATACAAGAAATTGCCATTAGAACAGATAGTTTGGAAAGTAAATCTGACAAATTAATAGCAGATCACAATACTCTTATTCCATACTCCTTAACTGTAGAAGAGAAAATAAGTTAGTTAAATGATAGTTTGATAAATCTGGAAGACCGTTCCAGGAGCAATTACATTTAGATTTAAGGGGATTCCAGAAACGGTTTTGGATACAGAATTGGAGAAATTTCTCTGGATTTATTCTCCTGTTCAGAAGTTCCAATATCTCAGAGCAATAACAAAATTGATTCGGTTCATACACTGTCATTGCCACCTCATTTTGAAAAGTCAAGACCAAGAGGTGTAGGATACACTTCCAACCTATGAAGGAAGAAATATTAAAAACAAGCTACAATTTTTTTTTTTAACCTCCCTATGAATCTGTTAAGATCTTCTCTGACATATCAGCAGCTACTTTGGCCAGACGCAAGGATTACATGGCTATTACTCAGGAACTTCAAAAAGAGAACTTGACTTATAAATGAAGATACCCGGACAGAATTCTAGTTCTAAGAAATTCCATATGGTATAAGATAAATTCAGTCACAGAAGGGAAATAAATACTTTCTGAGTGGAACATTCCTTTTGAAAAAAATCCTGAATGCAGAGGAAACCCAACTCTGTTGCTTAAGGCTATTGAATGGAAAACAACTACGCACTAACATTTTTTATTTGTATGTATGGGGTGTACTTGATTATATAAGCACTTACCTGGGAGTAATGAGCTACATAAGCGGATAATATAAATTGAACTGCAATCAGACACGTATGTTAACTAAGAACCTGAAATGTTCTGAGTATCTAATTTCTCGGCTGGGGAAAGTTTGGTTATCTAAAATATATGCTCTAGTCATTTTAGGCTATCTCTTTTTAGATTGTCTACAGATTTTATTATAACTTCCGTTTGTTGATAGCTTACTGTTCTAACTAAAGGGTGTTTATAAGAACAAATAACTCCCTTAAAATGTGGTATTATCAGCATTCCTTGGTTTAACTGTTTACCATGTTTGCCATGTAAATGAGTCCAAATAGGGAAGCTTATGCAAGTAACTACTTGAATAAGATATATTGGAAATTAACAGCCTTATTAAATTGTTGAATAAGGCTCTATATAAGCACATAGCATACTATTTTTACAGACATTTTTAGTTAGTGAACTTTTATCCAAAAGCTAGGTCTTCACTAACTAAAAACTTCTGTAAAAAATATATGCTCTGTGCTTATATAGAGCCCTATTCAATTGGCCAAGTCGCAATTTAATTAGGCTGTAAGTAGATAAACTCTTCTAATTGAAAGAGTAAAATATTCCTTTAAATTCTTCTAATAATTTCAAACCCAAAACTGACTTACGTGACTTTGAGCACTAATTAGAAAAGAGATTTATAGTAAAGCTACTTATCTGTTAGTTTTATGGGAACACATATCTTTATAAACATACAGCCTTATTAAATTGTGATCTGGTAAATTTAAAAGGGCACTATTTAAGCACACAGCATATTTTATTTACAGAAGTTTTTAGTTAGTGAAGATCTTGCTTTCGGATAGAAGTTCACTAACTAAAAACTTCTGTAAAAAAAATATGCTATGTGCTTAAATAGATCCCTTTTAAATTTACCGAATCACAATTTAATAAGGCTGACAGTTCCTCAAAATAAATATGGAAGGATTATAATTAGATTAAGATAAACTACACTAGCACTAGACTGCAATTCGCAAAATGGGAGTTTTTTGTATATTTATTTTTTTCTTTTGTTTTTGTTTTTGTTTTTTTCCCCTCATCTTTTGGAACTCACTGGTTTCTCTTCACTTTTTGAAATTAAGGCTAGGCGTTTAGAGCCTTTTAAAATAATCAAAAAAGATCTGTATTTTTCAGGTTGAAATAAGAATGCAACTAAATCACAATAGAATTAGGTCATAATATGCAAAGTAGAAAACTTTGAACACTAGTTTTTCTTTCTTTAAAGAGTGATTTCACTTGTCCTTAGTCTTGATGCAAAAAAAAAAATGGTCTCACTTTTTGAAATTAAGTTTTGGTATTAAATTTCAAATGCTAATATCAAGAATTAAAAACAAATCATAATGTTTATATCAAAATAGTTCATAAGAGGAATGCTTTTTAAATATAATTCATTACTCCACAAATCTTGGTTATATATTTGATACGGTACCTTTAAAATCCACTTGACTAATTTGGTTAGGTTGCAATTAGGTGTGTGTGGAATATACCTTCTTAAAATGTCCAGTTTGGGATAATAAGGGTTTGAATTATATAGATATTTTGTAAAATTGGATACTATAAGACGTAGCGTAAATATTTGCTCCTCATGATTTGTAAATCATATTTCCAGGAAATTCAATGTGCACTAGTGTAACTTTTCTTTATTGTGCTGCCCCAACTAAGTTCAGCCTAGTTAAATAGCCTTTGAAAACAACCTTTTAGGAAAAAATACCTTATGGGAGATACTTAGAATTTTTCATATAGATTGTTAATATATCAGACAATAATACAGATCATCATCCTCATTAAATTGGGGCTATGTTATAAAACATAGCCTGTAACTCCAGATTTCCGTGTTACAGGTATTAAATTAGCCCTGTAATGTTACTTGTAGCAGACGTCGTGTGTTAACACGCAGGACAGCCAAGAATAGGCTACGTGCTGAGCAAGGTTGTACTTCGCGCACATAAATCATTTGATCAGACAAGCCCGTAACAGCTACTTGTTCAATTCAGCTATTAAATTGCAACGTGGTCACTTGCGGGCAAGCATATAACACGTAAATGGAGCCCGAAGGCAAATGTGTGCTCGAGAGCACCCGCAAAGGGGGGTAAAGTACAATATGCAGCACTTGTAATGCAAACAACCTCACTCTACTGTACATTTATTATAAGGGAGAGTGATGTTAGGTCTTAGAATTAATAGCACAATATTCTCAAGTCCACGAATCAGGCCCAAAAAATACTTTATTTCATGATTATATTTTGTGTTATATTGATCCCTGCAATCAATGTGTTACAACATATACTGTAACACACATGTAATAGAATATCATATTTACTGCTTTATTAATATTGCATTATATCTGGACTATAGGTCCGATCGCAAACTGTAATTGAAGCGCTTAGAACTTTGAAATCTACCCTCCCTTTTTTCAGTGATGTAACTCTAACGATCTCTTTTTTCATTGGATCCATCTGAACCGGTAGCTACGTGCTTGCTTAATTGTTTGCGTTCGAACACACGACTCCGACGTAAAACGGCCAATTTTGAAGCATGCAGCCCTTACATGCTACACGTTGGACTTTTGAGGCTGTAAATTAATATGGCCACATATCTAAGTTAATTGCTATATAGATGTAAGCAAACTTAATAGAGGGGCATCAAAGAAAATACACCTCTCTTTTAGCAATATACTCCTCTTTAAAGAATCAAATTATCAACAAACAGCCCCATTAAATTTGGCTATGTGGTAAATCATAGCTCGTAACGTAGCCCTAAGACTTACTGCTATTAAATTAGCCTCTTAAAGCAACCCGCAGGTGACTTACTGGTTAAGAGGTAGCAGCCTTAAATGCTTTGTTCTCTCAAGCCTGTACCGGCTACGTTTCCAATTTTGCTATTAAATTGCATCAAGAACATCGGCTTTCAAACTCGTAACTCACAAATGTAGCCAAGAAGCCAACGAGCGCTAGAGAGGACCCACAAGAGGGGTAAAGTCCAACTAGTAGCACTGTAAATGCAAATATCACTACACTACTGTACTTTTATTAAAAGGGAAAGTGATTTTAGGTCATGTTTAATTTTTTTGTAATATGGAATCCCGGCAATTAATGTGTTAATACATATACTGTAACTTGCATGTGATAGAATATCATATTTACGGCTTTATCAACATTCCATTATATCTGGAATGTGAGTCTGATCTTAACTCGTAATTGAACCCCATAGGACTCCCACCTTAATTTTTCAGTTATGTAATTATGACGATCTCTGTTGCCATTGGCTCAATCCCAACTCGTAAATACGCGTTAGACTAATTGATCATATTCACGGACGAACATCCGACGAGCAACAAATGGTTTACAGGTTTGCCTCTCAAGCTCGTAACTCGCAGCATGTTCTAATTTAATAGCACCGTAAATTAGCAACTCTTCAAGCTCGTAGCCATTGCGGATCTCACGTTGCACATACAAGCTTCAAATGTAATGTGGCTGCAAGAAAAATATAAAGATTATTTGAATTTCATTAAGGTATTGTTAAAAATACAAAGCAAGACGATTAAAAAAATCTATATATAATATAAAACCTTCGACATCCACCTCTTTTTGTGTCACACTTAGTTTTATTAGTCCAATTATATATATTCTCTGAGCAGTTGTTATAATGATATTGGTCCAATATTATTTTTTTTAAGCAGTTGGATAATTACAAATAATTAATGCTCATTGATTGTAATGCATATATATAATAAGGCAATTTAAAACTACTGATATACACTTATACCGAACAAAATAAATTAATTACAATACATAGTGGGAAAGCTTTTAGATGGGTGGATAAGGCATAATATAAAAAAGAATATGTCTATTCAAACAGGATTATTAGTAGGAGCCAACATGGATTTATGAAGGATAGGTCAAATCAAACAAACCTAATTTAGTTTTCATGAGGAGGTTGGTAGGAACTTGAATCAAGGCAATGGATGTAGTCTATTTGGATTTTGCAAAGGCTTTTGATACAGTGCCACATGGGAGACTGTTGAGCAAACTAAGGGATACAGGAATTGCCATAAATATTTGCTTATGGATCGAGAGCTGGCTAAAAGACAGGAAGCAAAGGGTTGTGGTAAATAGAACATACTCTGATTGGACTAATGTGGTAAGTGGGGTTCCTCAGGGTTCAGTATTAGGTCCCCTCCTTTTTAACATATTTATTAATGACTTGGAAGGGGGATTGGAGTGTGGTGTCTCCATTTTTGCTGATGACACAAAGTTGTGCAAGGTAATTAAATTGGAAAATGATGTACTTTCCGAAGGGATTTGCAAAAATTAGAGGAATGGGCATCTAAGTAGCAGATGAGATTTAATGTAAAGTTATTCATCTGGGAAGGAAAAATAGCCATGCAATTTATAATCTTAATGGAGCAAATCTAGGGGTATCAGATATTGAAAGGGATTTGGGAGTACTTGTGGACAACCGTCTAGGTAACCGTGCTCAATGCCAAACAGCATCTGCAAAGGCAAGTAAAATATTAGCATGTATTAAGAAGTGTATAGAAACAAGGGAAGCAAACATAATTCTCCCACTATACAAAACATAGTATGCCCTCATTTGGAATATGGAGTACAATTTTTGGGGACCACTACATAAAAAGGACATTTTAGAGCTGGAAAAAGCACAGAGAAGGGCAACAAAGCTAATAAAGGTGTGTTATAAACAGAGTGGCTAAGTTATGAAGAAAGACTAACAAAATTAAACTTATTTACTCTAGAAAAAAGGCATCTAAGAGGGGATATGATTAGTTTATATAAATATATCCAGGGTCAATAAAAGGCTTTGTCAAGGGAACTTTTTGTTCCAAGAGGTTTTCAACTGACAAGGGGTAATCCTTTGAGATTAGAAGTAAACAGATTTCCCCTAAAAGAAAGAAAAGGGTTGTTCACAGTAAGGCTGGTTAATCTGTGGAATTTTCTACCAAAGGAGGTGGTGACAGCGGATTTGATAGATAACTTTAAAAAGCGAATGGATATATTTTTCAATAAAAAGGACATTAAGGCCTATCCTGGATAAATAGAGAGGGATCAATGAACAATAAATCTGCATATTGCAGATCAGAGGAGATCTAGAAAAGTTGAACTTAATGGACTAAAGTCTTTTTTCAACTTAAATTACTATGTAACTATATGGATTTTGTAAAACATGGAAGAACTACAAATAATTAATATACTGTAATATTATGATGAAAAATTAAGATTGGATTTTTAAAGTGACAATATATGGAATTTTGTGAATAAAGTGCCAGGTATTGTCTGTAATACTATGGAAGAACGTGCTAAGTGTTGTGAGCATGCGAGCTGTTGCTAACGCTTGCGAAGCGAGGGCCGCAGTTGCTGGCATGGAGAGCCAAAGGCGCTCCTTGCCAGCAACTGCGGACCTCGCAACATTTACATAGTTACGAAAGGAAAAGACGAGACCCATTACGACCTCGCAAAAATCGTCCGAAGCCCGCGCACATCAAAACATGAAATACATAAAAAGCTTACCTAGAGGAAGAGGGGGCACCCAGGACCTTGAAAACTGAAGTAAACACTTCAATTTAACTCAACATAAAAGAGTTTAGACCCTCAAAAATCCTCTAAGCAAGAGAAAAAATGTCCACCGAAAAAAACGAAAACGAGGCTACAGCAGTGTAAAGACGCAAAACCCCACCAAACACCGACGGATTTCCTGAAAAAGACGTACGAGATTTAAAAACAAGGACGCAACCCGCGCGACCCCAAAAACATTACAAACACAATAAATACACACAACAAACACATAAAAAGCTTACCCGCAGCAAGGTGGTGCACCCAGGACCTCTGCAAGTAAAGTTACACCTCGATTTAAGTACAAATTTCGGAGTTTAGACACCCGAAAATCACCTAAGCGAGAGAAAAAATGGCCGCCGAACAAAACGAAAACGAGGCTAAAGGACCCTAAACACGCAAAACACCACCAAACAGCTACGGATATTCTGAAAAAGTCAGACGACATCCAAAACGAAGGATGCTAAATCAGCCACAGCCGCATACCACACATTAGCCACCATTTTAGAACAATAACTTATACAATGCGGAAGTACACAGCTACGCTAACGGATTTGCCTTGCGCACACACACTATTACACTCCACACATTCATCACGCTTACACAGCAGCTCCACAGCACTATTGCTGCAGCAACATCAAAACATATTTGCAAGCTCTTCAACAGAATGCTTCCTGCATATATTACTTCAAAATGGGTAAAGTATATTACTTTATTAATCTATTATTTATTTTATTATCATACACCAAACAGCATTAGCTCACTTAATATTTCATTGCCGTCATTTTTTGACGGGCAATATTCTAGTAAATAAATAAAAACTATCTATACTAATCTAATGAAAAAGAAAAACTAACTTATATGTGGGGGCATTGGGGGCCCGTCACTTACCCCGTAACCTATACTAGATAATGTGTAAATAAAACGCTCTATGTAATCTTCCCTTCTGACCCAAATGTATACTTATGTCTCTTACCATTAAACACATTAGCCATAAATATATATATAAAAATATTTATGAGCATTGTAAGCTTTAACTTGTAGTCTGTATATCCACCAACTTGGAGTAGCAAAATCTTGCAGTTTGTTTGTCTGTTGTTGCCGCACTTGCCTGTGGCATCATCGGAGGTGGACTGCGTGAGTACGGTGGCTGACGCACACGTTTCGCGACTGCTTCTTCACAGACTAGGACTCATGGAGTAGGAGGTAAGTCTTTATATAGTGTAATGATTTTCTTGTATTAACCCCTTCTTTTTTCTTTCTTCTATTAGGTATAATAAATAGCAAAGAAACCTGAAAGGAACTTGAAACAAAGGGGAGAGAGACATGCCAATTTATCAATATTAATTAGGATATTCTTAATCCAAATTGCATATTTTTTACTACAACTGACAATGATTCTGCGCATCAATCAGATCAATTAAACTTGAAAAAGATATCACAAATATGTTGCTGTTATTAAAAAAAAACTTTTAGAAATGAAGTCAAATATTCTTAATCTTAATCAAATATTGATCTTATTTATTAACCATATTATATTTTAGTCCTAATCAAATATTAACCTTATTTATTGTTTACATCACTTCGCTTCTTAAAAAAATGTTTTTTATTGTTATTGCTGAAGACTTGTGCATATTGTGAATCTTTATTTCCTATATTTTATTTGTAGATATCTAGCCATCCCAAAAAAATAAAATAGTTTATACTATATTGACACTTATCCTTGAAAAATATAAATGTTTCTCTTATTTCTAAGATATAATCCACACCATTAATTTTTTTATTGAATCATTTTCAAAGGCCAATCTTTAAATGTTAGGAAAATCCAAAAACACCATAATGATCATAGGTATTTTAATAAATTCATAAATTCTTTTTTTTATGATAAAGACCTTCATCACTGTGGCCTATTACACAACATTATAAATCTCTTTATTCATATATTTAAGCTCAGAACTATGCATAATTATTTTTGATAATGATTTTATGTCTCATAATTTTCATGTATTATTACCACAGATATGTATCTCTTATCATTATTGTCTATTTATACCGCAATATACAATATTATTTTCTTCTTTGTGGGATCAATTCTGCCACAACTGTGTCACTTTAAGTCTGAAAAAATAAATAAAGAATAAAAAGAAAACCTTGATATTTGTATTATTGTATTGTTGTAATTTGTTACACAACATTGTGAATCTTTTTATTAATTTATTAAAGCTCAAAACTATATATATATATATATATATATATATATATATATATATATATATATTTATTTATTTTTAGTAAAGATTATATATCTTTTATTATATTTATATATTATTACCACACATAAATATTATATATCGTTTATCATTATTGTGATAACGATGCAATAATAAAAATATCAAGGTTTTCTTTTTATTCTTTATTCTTTAATGAAGGTCTTTATCATGATATAAAAATAGAAATTTATGAATTCATTAAAATACCTATGATCATTGTCGTGTTGTTGGATTTTCATAACATTTAAAGATTGGCTTTTGAAAAAGATTTGATAATAAAATAATGTTGTGGATTATATCTTAGAAATAAGAGATTTTTTTATTTTTCAATGATAAGTGTCAATCTAGAAGAATGGAGGGAGAAGTCTATAGAGCGCACAATTTGCGGTGCATCTAGTCCGATGATAGTATCCTTTGTTGATCAGTTCTGGGATATTTGCAGTATACTGTGTTGCAAATGTCCAATGTGTATTAAGGGCGGACCACAGAGTGATGTAGTGGTGTGTGTTGCTACTTGGTCTGGTATCGTGTGCTTGTCACACGTGCATGATAGAGTAGTCCAATGCACAAGTACTCAGACGGTATTCAAAAAGCATGTCTCTTTATTGATAAGATATAGATTCAATCCGAGTTGGTCAAATGCATTTTGCTGCTGTAATTTGCAGCTTCCTCAGTGACATATCCTATAATAGGAGATTCATAAGTGTAGACATAAGTATACATAGTCACTAATACATAATATATGAAGTATAATGAAGATAAATATGATAATGATGATAATAATAATAATGGTAAAACATAGTTTGAATGGATCATGAGATCAGTTGGAATCAATTGGATTGCATGTGTTTTAACACGGTCCTGCTTATTATGTATACACACACACATGGATATATTTAATCTCTAATACATGATTGCTAATGGTGTTATAGATAATAATAATAAAAATGATAGCAATAATAGCAATAATATCAATGCTAATAACAGAAATATTAGCAACAGTAAAAGCAACAATAATAGTATCAATGATGATGATAATAATAATAGTAATGATATAACATAATATAATGATATAACGTGAGCTCATATTGGAGATGATTTGCTTCTTAGCATGGTCCTGCTAATAACATGCTTATGTGACAGGAACTACGACCAATAATTGGGTTGTATTTGGTTCATTCATATCCCAACATTAATTGGTGTATAAAGATGGAATGAATATGGTTCATTATATAAATACACGGATACATACAAGAATAAAACAAAAAATATAAATACAAAATATAAAAACATATAATATAAAAATGAAAATAGAATACGGGGGTACTGGATCCTTCATTAAATATGGCACAGGCAATAAAAAAGCTAGATACCGATAATACACAGAATAAATAAATATCATACGTCATTCCAGCATGTGTTACATGGTATAACTTACTAAGGATGTTCTATGGAGAAACCAAGATCATGATATTTGTATAATACTAGTATGTCTAAGGAAACGTGTAGAATATGTTG
This sequence comes from Discoglossus pictus, assembly GCA_027410445.1. Classification (NCBI taxonomy): domain Eukaryota; kingdom Metazoa; phylum Chordata; class Amphibia; order Anura; family Alytidae; genus Discoglossus; species Discoglossus pictus. The sequence continues at coordinate 130,457,553 of CM050170.1, forward strand.
TGATGGCGTGTAAAACTCTATATAGGCCACAAGTGTGTATGGTGTTTTGGGATTTTCATAACATTTAAAGATTGGCCTCTAAAAAAAATGATTCAATAAAAAAATAATGGTGTGAATTATATCTTAGAAATAAGAGACATTTATATTTTTCAAGGATAAGTGTCAATATAGTATAATATGTTTTACTTTTTTGGGATGTCTAGATATCTACATACAAAAAATAGGAAATAAAGATTCACAATAGACACAAGTCTTCAGCAATAACAATAATGGGTTGTTTTTTTTCTGAAGCGAAGTGATGTAATCAGTAAATAAGGTTAATATTTGATTAGGACTAAAATATAATGTTATTAATAAATAAGATCAATATTTGATAAAGATTAAGAAAATATATATTTTTAATAACAGCAAAATATTTGTGATATCTTTTTCAAGTTTAATTGATCTGATTGATGTACAGAATCATTCTCAGTTGTAGTAAAAATTATGCAATTCGGATTTAGAATATCCTAATTAATATTGATAAATTGTCATGACTCTCTCCCCTTTGTCTCAAGTTCCTTTGAGGAATTCTCTGCTATTCGTTATACCTAATAGCAGAAAGAAACAAGAAGGGGTTAATACAAGAAAATCATTACACTATAGAGACTTACCTCCTACTCCATAAGTCCTGGCCCATGAAGAAGCAGTCGCAAAACGCGGGTGTCGGCCACCGTACTCACGCCGTCCACCTCCGATGCAGTCAAAGGCAAGCGCAGCAGCAGCAGACAAACTGCGATATTTTGCTGTTCCAAGTTGGAGGCTATATAGACTACAAGTTAAGGCTTACAACGCTCATATATATATATTTAGATGTAAATATATGGCTAATGTGTTTAATGGTAAACCTGGGAAGAGACACAAGTCTAAATTTGGATCAAAAACAAGATAAAACCCTGCAAGACTTTAAAAACTATAGGCCTATTTCGTTAACAAATGTTGGCATAAAGATTTATTTAAAATCTTAGCAAATAGGCTAAATGTAATTATACCAACTATAATACATTTAGATCAAACAGGTTTTGTTAGAGAACGTCAAACTTCAGACAATACTAGACGCCTTGTAGACATCAT